>JABWTJ010000715.1:72148-219321 GCA_016801875.1 Solanum sitiens
ACTCCAAGTCTCTAACCTTTCGATCTGCATATTCCTTTTGCCTACTTTGAGCTGCTAAAAGCTTTTCTTGAATAAATTTCACCTTCTCCAATGAATCCCTCAACAGATCAGTACCCCAAGGTCTAACTTCAAATGCGTCAAACCAACCAATGGGAGACCTACATCTCCTCCCATACAATGCTTCAAATGGGGCCATGTCAATACTGGAGTGATAGCTATTATTGTATGAAAACTCCGCTAAGGGTAAGAAGTTATCCCAATGACCACCAAATTCAATCACACATGCGCGAAGCATATCCTCCAACACTTGAATCGTTCGCTCAGACTGACCATCGGTCTGAGGGTGAAATGCAGTACTAAGGTCCAACCTAGTACCTAATTCCGCGTGCAATGTTCTCCAGAACTTAGAAGTAAACTGCGTACCTCTATCTGATATAATGGAGAGTGGAACTCCATGCAATCGAACAATTTCTGAGATGTAGATTTTGGCTAACTTCTCTGCATTGTAGGTCACCTTGACCGGAATGAAGTGAGCAGACTTAGTTAATCTGTCCACAATTACCCAAATAGAGTCAAACTTACCCAATGTCTTTGGAAGACCAACCACGAAGTCCATTGCAATTCTCTCCCACTTCCATTCAGGAATGGGCATTTTCTGAAGTGTTCCTCCGGGCCTCTGGTGTTCATACTTTACTTGCTGGCAATTTGGACATTTGGCAACAAAATCAACAATGTCGCGCTTCATTCTACTCCACCAAAAGTGTTGCTTTAGGTCACGGTACATCTTGGTTGCACCAGGATGTATAGAATATCCGGAACTATGAGCCTCTGTAAGGATAGTGTGGATCAAATCATCAACATGAGGCACACATACCCTTCCCTTACTCCTCAAGACACCTTCCTCATCAATTATTGCCTCTTTAGACTCGCCTCGCAACACCGTATCCCGAATTCGGCTTAGCTTTTCATCATCAAACTGTTTTCCCTTGATCTTGTCAAGAAAAGAAGATCTTGCCTCCACACTGGCCAAAAATCCTCCTTCTCTAGTATTTCCAGTCTCATAAGGTCGTTAGCCAAATTTTGGACTTCTCTAGCCAATGGGCGTCTAGAAACTTGTAAGTGGGCTAAACTACCCATACTACCTGCTTTTCTACTTAAAGCGTCAGCTACCACATTTGCCTTTCCTGGGTGATACAGAATGGTAATATCATAGTCCTTCAACAGTTCCATCCACCTCCTCTGCCTCAAATTCAAGTCTTTTTGGGTAAAAACATACTGTAGACTACGATGATCTGTGTAGACCTCACACTTGACCCCATATAGATAGTGTCTCCATTGCTTTAATGCAAAAACTACCGCAGCCAACTCCAAATCATGGGTCGGATAGTTACGTTCATGCACCTTTAATTGCCTCGAAGCATAAGCAATTACATTCTTCTCTTGCATTAGCACTACACCCAAACCAGAATAGGATGCATCACAATAAACAATGAAGTTCTTACCCTTACTGGCCAGGTAAGGCTAGGTGCAGTCGTCAGCAAGGTCTGCGTTTCTTGAAAGCTTTCACTCACCTCATCCGACCATACAAATGGAACATTCTGCTTAGTCAAGTTCGTCAATTGGGAAGCAATAGAAGAGAATCCCTTGACAAATCGACGGTAGTAGCTGGCTAAACCAACAAAGCTTCTTACTTCTGACACATTAGTAGGTCTTACCCAATTCTTCACTGTTTCAATCTTAGCAGGATCCACCATCACCCCATCCTTAGAAACCACGTGCCCTAAGAAGGACACTGAATCCAGCCAAAACTCACACTTGGAGAATTTGGCATAAAGCTTTTTCTCCCTCAATACTTCCAACACAATTCTCAAGTGCTCCTCATGTTCCTTTTTGCTCTTTGAGTATATCAGTATATCATCAATAAATACAATAACAAAAAGATCCAGATATGGCTTAAAAATCCCATTCATTAGGCTCATGAAAGCAGCAGGGGCATTCGTAAGCCCAAAAGACATTACTAAGAATTCATAATGCCCATACCTGGTTCAAAAAGCAGTCCTTGGCACATCTGCTGTCCGTATTTTCAATTGATGATAACCGGACCTCAAATCAATTTTAGAGAAGACACAAGCACCTTGTAACTGATCAAACAAATCATCAATGCGAGGAATAGGATACTTGTTCTTAATAGTTACCTTATTCAGCTGCCTGTAGTCTATGCACATCCGAAGACTTCCATCTTTCTTCTTCACAAATAAAACAGGAGCACCCCAAGGGGATGCACTTGGCCTAATGAAACCTTTACCTAACAGCTCCTGAAGTTGGGCCTTTAACTCCCTTAACTCAGCTGGGGCCATCCTATAAGGGGGTATGGAAATGGGTCGAGTACCCGGTTCCAGATCAATGCAGAAATCAATATCTCTATCCGGTGGCATACCAGGAAGATCTGCAGGGAACACATCCAGAAACTCACGGACTACCGAAACCGACTCAATTGAAGGTACTTGGGTAGTGTCCTCCTTGAGATGTGCCAAGAAAGCTAAGCACCCCTTACTAATCATTCTTTTAGCACGAAGAAAGGAGATGATACGAACCAGAGTGGAAGTGTAGTCCCCCTCCCACACTAACGGATCTGTCCCAGGCTTGGCTAACGTCACAGTTTTAGCATTACAATCCAAGATCGCAAAATTTGGAGAAAGCCAAGTCATACCAAGAATTACATCAAAATCAACCATTTCTAAGATGACCAAGTCTACATAAAGTATTGCTCCCCCAAAAGTCACCAAGCATGACCTATATACCTTTTCAACTATCACAGACTCACCCACCGGAGTAGAAACACGAATAGGCATGTCAAGCGATTCACAATGTAAATTTAGACCAGTAGCAAGTGAGGAAGATACATATGAAAACGTGGAGCCAGGATCAAATAATACAGAAGCCATGTAATCACAAACCAAAAGATTACCTGTGATAACAGCCTCAGATGCCTCTGCCTCAGACCTCCCAGGGAAAGCGTAACAATGGGCCCTATCTCCAGTCTGCCCGTTGCCCCTACCATGTGGCGTTGTAGTAGCTCCAGTTTGTCCATCACCTCGGCCGTTTTGGTGACCACCATTACCTCGGCCACCACGTCCTCCAGAATAACGGCCTCTACCATGACCACCTCTACCTCTAGCTATTGGGGGTCTATAACTCTGTTTTGGACAATTCCTCCTAATATGTCCAGTCTCCCCACATCCATAACACTCTCTGGATTCAAGCATAGGTCTCTCCGAGAAGTGTTGACCGGTCTGAGGTGGACCCCCAACTACAGTCTGTAGTGAAGACTGAATTGGTCGGACTGAGTAGCCTCCTGAACCCTGTCCTCTAGAGTAAGAACCATTAAACTCACCTCCCTTTCGAAACCTTTTTGATGTCGAGGCCATGGTGAAGTCATCTGGCTTCACTCCTTCCACCTCTATCACGAAGTCTACCACTTCTTGAAAGGATTTTGCTGTAGCCGCTACCTGTAAGGCTAAAACCTGCACTTCCGTCACGACGGACAGAGAATTGCTCTCAGTACCCAATTCTCAAGAGTTGAAGTGTTTTGAAATGGAACCTCACAACGGTCCGTCATGTCTGTGACGGTCCGTCCTGCAGGTCCGTCACAGAGTTCAGAGAATTGCTCTCAGTACCCAATTCTCAAGAGTTGAAGTGTCTTGAAACGGAACCTCACAACGGTCCGTCATGTCTGTGACGGTCCATCCTGCAGGTCCGTCACAGAGTTCAGAGAGTCGATTTCAGCACTCAAAGATAAGAATTCCAAGTGTTTGGAACAAGACACCCTCGACGGTCCGTCGTGCCCATGACGGTCCGTCGTTGGATACGTCGTCTCAGACAGTTTTCCAGAAATAAAATCTGCTGCTCAAAACGACTAAGCAGGTCGTTACAATTTGTTATTCATAACAATACATAATCTTAATATTGAGATTTCAATTGAAAGAAATTTATTTCACATGTTATCATTAGATACACATTCATATTTAGACATCTAAAACCATAAAAGACAAAAGAATCCTTAGACTAGTTAGATGACTTTATCTTTCCTCCATAAGAGAACTAACATTAAAAATGTTATTCCAAAATTCATTAAAAGATTTCTCTAAATGTCTAAAAAGAAATAAATTAATATCCTAAAAATATGTATGCTAGAAAATGATGGAAAGTTTAAAAACTTACCTCTAAAATATCAGCTTGAGGTGGGATACAAGATGTCGAAACTGCCAGTATTTCATCTCCACAATTTACTTGGTGTTGCTTCACCATATTCTAGTAGAAATGTAAAATACATAGTGCTTAAGTGTTTTTTCAATTTTAATCAATATAATCATGATAATTTATATCTACTAAACTAAGGTTTTTATCTCGTTATATATTGTTAAGAAAAATTTCATATATGATGAATCTAAACAAGGAAAGAGGTTTGCTATTTTTCAATACTTGATTTCTAGCAAGGTGATATCATAGTAATGTTCCCAATCGGCCAATCCTTGATGATTTGGATATGAAACAAAGTATTTATGTGTTAATACTTGAAAAAGACCATTCTCTTCCGTTAAGTTTATAACAATGAATAATATGATATGGACGAAAGTTGTCTTGCATGACCTACTAGTTTTTTTATATGATTGTAAATTTTCACACTTTTATAAATCTATTTATATATACTAGTACAAAATAATAAATACTTGGTTACACATTTTGGAAGACGAAAATATTTGTGAAGAAATAGAGAAGGTTTTAAAAAAAGAAGAAAATTACTAGATCACTAGTTATTATTATTTATGTGTGAAGTAAAATCTTAAAACTCAACCAAAGTTAAAGATCTTTATCCGTTAATCTTATGCATTTTGTTACAAGATTTATTATTTGTGTGGTCATGCACCTCAGACAATTCACTAAATTCATTGGAATACTTATACTATTTTATCCTTATCACAAATTATATTAAAGTTTCACTCATAGACACAATTATTTCTCTTAGTGGTAAGAAATAACATAATAAATCACCTTTATTTGAACTTGCATTCATGAAATAAAAAAAATTGTTAGACAAAGAGGAAAAAATAAAAGCTTAAATCCTTACAACATGACGTGTTTCGATCTATGATCACACATCTCTTAAATTCATTGAATTAGTGATACAAAAAATTCATCGTAATTTCATATTTCTTTCTAAACAAGTTATCAATTTCTCGGAATATCAATTTTAATAATTTCTCAGTCTAAGGAAATTATTAAAAGTGTTATTACATTTACATCTATCATGAATTAAATTGTTTCCCATCAAATCATAAGTTTATTTCTTTTTTAATTTTTGCGAGACCCAAATACTTGTGACATTTTCGATTAATTTTTATAAACATTTGTTTCATACTACCTTTGTTGTCTATAATGAAGGGATTTCTAACATTTATCAAATTGAATTTTAAGAACTTTAGAACTTCTTCTTCCTCTTGATAAATGAATTTATGTTTTATTTACTGTCAATTAGTGCTTACATGACAACACTTTTTTAGGTACTGATACATCAATGAGTTAGACCATTCTATTTGAGGAGAATATTTACCATTAACCTAAAGTACTTGAGGAGAATAATTTCCTTAAGGGGTGAAATCTTTAATTCAGCAGATTGAGAGCGTACTTGATCGCCTACGAGGTAGGGTACAATCTACTTTCATATGGGTTTTCTTTCATGATATAATTATTAGTATAGATTGCTCCCCATCCATTCAGTCGCCGTTTTAACTACAAGCATCATTACCTTGGAACCCATACATTCTACCTCAACTAATCGAACACCTTCCATTTCCAACTCCACCATCTAGTTCATTCCTTCCTCGTATTAGATCATAACCTAACCCCTTCTATAAAATAGAGATATACTGAATACTAGGTCACTACTAACGTTGTTAACCTGACTACTATTTCAAAATTCTAAAACAAGCTATAATTGAACCATCACACTCATCAATTAAGTAAACCTCTAAGGATCCCTCAAACATCACTACATATTTAGTATGTAGCCTATTCTATAAAAGAACTATCCAAGCATTTAAATACAACCACCCAAAAACTCAAGGACAACCATACGATATATATATAAAAAATAAATAAGCCAGGTCCACTCAAAAAGATAAATATTTAATTATCACTTCATTGAGAAGTTAACTTGTTTCTCTCATGGAATCGACACAAAAACTATTAGTGCACATGATGTGGTACAAATGTCTGTCGTTTGTACATATCAATATGGTACCCGAGATCATAATTATGAATATTCCCATACTAGAATGGTACCCTATCCAACTTTTAGTATATACCAAGCATGTTATTTTATCCAATCATGGGAAATATCTTTTAGTAGAAGTGGTAGCGGAGTCAACCATAAATCATACATCATAATCACAGTGAATAAAAAATACACTTGTGCACCAAAGTAATCATATCATTTCATACTATTGAAAATATACATCAATTATATGATATTCACTCCTTTTCAAAAATCATATACAATTGATGCAATACTGTAAAAGCTTTTGACAATAACATATTACATAAACAGAAAAATAAACAACCATCGCCTACTTGAAAAAAAAAATTCCCAAATTATTCCCCGTTGAGAATCTGATTAACCACGTTCGTCTATTATAAGATAACACCCATCATTCATCATAAGATCAACATTAACCAAGTAAATCAATCATTAATATAAACTTCAACTACCCAAAATTTCCAACATGTAGACTTTGTGTATGAAGGCTTACACATACAATCTCCTGACAAGCTACAGGATATTATATTAAAAAGACAGGTCAAACTAATCACTTATTATTAAAACCTAGAAAACCTGGACTCCAAGTAATTACCGAAGAACTCTACATATGAACTTCTAACCTTGATGGACATAGATCTAGAATTGATGGATTTTAACCTTGTTTTAATTGAAGTCTTTCATTGTTCCTGAGCTTAGAATGGCTTAGGAGAATTTTGCAATAACCCTTTTCTAATTTTTCAATGAAATGTGGGAGGAAAGATAAAATTAATCGTGTTTTCTAGGGTCTAATTTTTCTAACCCAGCAATACAGGCCATCTAGGCACTATGTGGTGCTTCCATAGTAGGAGACTTTAAATTAGGTAGAGTGCCGTCAACATGAATCCATTCAAATTCTTGAGTTATGTTTGTAAAACCCAATTTTTAAATTTGCACCATTTTAAAAGAATTTTTGGGACTCTAAACAAGATGTCTTTTGAATACTATTGATTAGATTGTTACAGTAGAATAGATTGGTAAAATCTCATAGATGAATGCATAATGAATTAAAGAAGTGTTATTAAGAGGGGGTGTGTTTATCCCTTAATTTAGATAAACAAGAAATGAGAGAGAACATGTAGTCATCAACTTTTTTCTACAAATCTAAATAAGATTTTCCTTTCATATGTAAAGTGATTTTTTTAAATTTATTATCACTTTCATATGGTAGGAAAAAAATAATATTCATACTCTAAATTGGATAAATATGATGTGAAATTTATGACTTATTAAACGTTTTCTGAAGCTTCAAATGGAGCAAGGATGATGTGATTATTTTTCACCTTGTGTTCTGTACGATTTATTACAAGTTATAACAATGTCAAAAGAAAAAGATCTTCTCAATTTAATTGATGTTGTTTTATTAGACACGAACTATATATACTACATCTTTTAACTCTTGAAAAAATTATAAGAATAAGGAATAAACAAATTATCATCTTAACAAAAAAATTTCCTTCAATATTTTAGAATCAAATCAATTCCACTGTAAAAATGGTCGACTACCCGCTCCAATAAATAATTTAAATTAGCAAACATGTATTTTTTATCTTCAAATTATATAAGACAAACAATTTAACGGAAGTTAAATAATTATTATTTGCACAATGATTTTCAACAATGGAACATCGACATGCCTTTGTTATTTTCATGAATTTAATTTTTTTAATGTCCGTCTAATTAGTAAAGAATTTTTTTTTGAAGTATTTCAATTGGTAAATATTTGTTTAGGACACTTACAAGATTATTTTCTCTGGAAATGAATATATAGCTATCAGAATTTGTGTTGTGAATCATTGAAAACCCGCACAAATTGGATGAATCTCCTTTATCCAGAGTCCAATGTTCTCAGAAGAAGTATAACATTCTTTTGTGCTTTAGATTATCCCTAGACTTTTATTATGGTGGAAAGAAATCCTCTTTTTCTAACCTATAATGGTGAATTTATACACCTAGAGTTAGGGTTAAGGATCACTAAGGGTTGATGGGCTAATCAAATTATTGATAGACCTGACCAAATAATTATTGGAATATCGACACAACTAGGAAAATATAAGCCTTATATTCACTCCTTAGAATCCTACATTAAAATAATTACCTCACAAAGCTACCAAATTTAGATTATTATACCCAATTCCTCATTTCACACATAATTAGAAATGACAAAATAAATTGTGCCGCCTATATTATTGATGTTTCTCTTCCACACATTACTCTACCAATTTAGCATGATTTAATTTTAATTTCTTGAAGTTTAAATTAGAGATTTCCTAAATTCGCACTCTTTTGGGATTATTTATATCAGGTGAATATTATTAACAAAAAGTGTACCAATGTATTTTTTCTTCCAATGACAGAATTATTGTTGAAGGATAATCATCCAATCATATATTATCAAAAATGTATGCGATTTCTTTAATGTATCTACTGTATGATGATATATTTTGTAACAAAAAGGTATCTTGATACATCATATGTAGGAAAGGTATCATGATATGTCATGTATTGGATATGTATCATGATATGTCTTGTATTGGATATGTATCATTATGCAATGTATCAAAAAGCTATCGTGATATATCATGTATTGGAAAGGTATCGTGACACATCATTTATAAGAAAGTTATCATTATATAGTATATCAGAAAGGCATCATGATACACCATCTATCAGAATTATATTATTACATAAATTATCTGAAAGTTATTGTGATACATAATATATAATAGAGGTATCATGATATATCATATATAATAAAGGTATCAAGATATCATCAACTATAGAATCTAGGTAAGTATTCTCTACATTTCATATCCCGAAATTTCACATCTCAACTTATATGGTTAACATAGTTGATGCAGCACAATAATAGTGTAACTTTTATACTCTAATTCCCAATTAAAAGAAAACTAAGCTAATGGGATAAAAAAAAATATCATTTTTAAATAACATTTGAGATAGATTATTACTTGTATAACTGTTTGTCATGACCCAATTCCTCGAGTCATGATGAGACCTACTATAAACCTCTAGTAGGTAAGTCAACCCGTAACCCAAAACAACATAATCTTGGGCATATTTATATGCCCAATTACGACAAAGTACCCATCTTTAACTTTAGTTTAGGACATTATCTAATCTAACTTGCATGTTTTGCCTCAAGATTGTGATGATTGTATACTAATATACATGATTAGTGATTTTTTAGGTTACTAAGGAAAATGATCAAGTATTGAAAGGAAAAGGAGTTGAAGGCGACAAGACGCGGCCAGGAGAAACTCTTGCGCATTGTCCCAGCTGTCACATCCCGAGAGCATACCCTAGAATATATGGCATCTCGGAGTGCAACCGGCGTACTTGACCTCTCGAAGGTCTTGTACAAAACGCTTTCGCATCATTCATCGCATATACCTATATGAAAAGTAGTGCGAAATTAAAACTTTTCACAAACATTCTTTTAGTCTTTCAGAATGTCTTTCATATAACCAAAGGAAATAATAAGTATCATATCATCAAATCTTAGACATAAGAATACTTTGGGACACGGCCCATACAATCGAAATATAGTACTATAAGTCTATTACAATGCTTAAATAAATAAAACTCTAAAGACATCTATGTCCTCGAGTCATATAAGGACACACTACAAACTTGCTTGAACGATCCTATAATCCAAGCTTCGCTTCCAATAGCACCTTCACCTATGAATCACCTTAGAAATAGATAAAGATATGAAATTAGTACAAACACATGTACTAAGTATGACTTAATGTATAAAAATCATGATAACGGACATTTAATGGAAATATGCTCTTTTTGATTAAAATATCATACTATAAGCATAAGAACAACATTTCACACCTTAGAAACACATAAAATTACACATAAGCATTTAACCATATTTTTAGGAACCTTGCAGTGAACTCACAAATGTTACAGTAAACTATTCTAACATTACAGTGAACTAAAATTCATGTTACAGTGAACTCACTTTGCATGCAACGTTCTCACTAAAGGCTATCCTAAGACTCACTTAAGTAAGACAAAGAGACACTGCCCATACACTCTCTCTAAGAACACCTAAATGAACCTTGGGTCTGTCTATAATGAGATACATACACTTACAACACACCAAATCACATAACACATAATATGATATTCTCCTCACTAAGGTTATCAAAAGACTTACTTAAGTAATTCTAGAAAAGAACGCCCATACAATTCTTCAAGATTACCTAAATAATCCATAAGACTTCCTAAGATTAGATCATGTGTAAGATATCAACCAACTTCCCTAACTAGAATTATTCTCAAGATTTTCCTAGGTAAGACATGAAGAGATCATCCTTTATGCCCCCTTCACTCTTTAACTAGGAAATTCTTAGAGTTACTCTAGACTAGGTATTTATTCATTCACATGCTTTCTAACATAAGTCATTACTTCATTAGTTCATCAAGAGAAATTCATCACACAAGGACATTCAAGTAATGGTTAGGAGAAGACCTAGGGACTCACTAACTAACATCTTCAAAGCCTAAAGGTTCAATGTCTAGGTAGCGTCCCATACCACCACCTAAATATCATAGACTTCTCAAATACTAGTAGGTATCCCATGTAATGATAATAGGCAATAACCAACATAGACCATGGTAGATAATCATGGAATCCGAAGTTGTAACCTACTCTGATAATGGTGTTCTACTTTCCAATGGTAGAACTTGGACACATCCCATGTAGGAACATGATTAAGGAATGTGATGGGTTTCTTTATTCTCCAATGTCATCTTATATAGAGAAACTTACCATACCATACTCTCTCAGTGCTAGCCTTTGTTCTCATAGAGTAATTTCACATAAAGGATCACATGAAGGGGTTCCATATCTAGTTCATAACCCAATCACCTTCACCCTACCAAAGAGGTCCTTAAGGGCTGCCTTTCAATGGAGAATAGGATAGCTTAATTAATTTCCTAAGGATGATTTCATGCAGTTCCAGCCAACCAACCTTAAGTCCATCATTCACTCAAAAAGGATACCATTACGGCTTTCGAATTCAAGGATATCATAACCTCTTAACTAGGTTGAGGGCTCGACATTATTTGACCTTCTCACTACGTTCAAGGCCACGAATCATTGATGCATGCAAGACTTAGAGGATTTAGCTTCCTAAGTCAAGACACCTTACATATACATTCCATATGTATCAAGCAAGGGACATAAGTCTATCAAACAAGACACACACATACTTCACTTTACCTTATATAACATATCATTCTAGAAGCACATAAGGATAACCTTCTTAATCTGTAGGTCACCCTATACTTATAACATCATCAATATAACCATCATAGAATCATATAGCCAAGTAGGAAGAATCATGTATCAACTCTAAGACTACACACATAAAGACATAGTCATATTCTAACATGATCACCTAACAACATCAATAGAAGAACACATGCTATCACCTTAATCACAAGTAGATAGATATGATCATACTTCACATAAATCAACTATACAAATCATTATAATACTTCAAGTAATGCCTACAATACCATGATCTTCATAATAGATAAAGTAACGCCGATGAGGCCACATAATTCACAATTACATCACATAACACCGCCACTATAAGTGGACCATTCCAATCAAAACATAATTCAAGACCTAAATTACATAAAATAAAGAGAATTAGGGCAGCGTACCACCAATCCATTCTCTCCACTTCAATCCATAGCTAAATCATCCAATGCAATACCAATAGGCCCTTACCCATGGGCATGATCATCAATTCAATACAATTCTTCACAATACTCAATGAATCTAAGTCAATTCAATATAGATTTATCAATCTAAGACAGCCTATACGTTAATTCAATACAATTCTTACATCATTCAATTACCCATTGAAAACTACACTAGAGTTCATAAGCATTGAGATAAGATCATCACATAAAAAATATAGCCAATTTGAAGATATTATGGTTTGCATGGGTTCATGAAATTTTTAGGTTATAATAACCTTATTAACATTAATTCAATGAATAATCAATGAATCAAAATGTTTATGCAATAACCCATGGCTAGATTATGAAATTGGACAAGTTCATCTTTACAAGACTTTAGAAAATCGCTTTGAAGTTGACTCCTTCATGAATAGAGTTTCAAGGATGAAGAAGCCATACCTCACTGATTTTAATCCACCAATTTGATGAAGAATCACCAATCAAAACTCCAACCCAAGCTCTTCCTTGAGTTTGACTCCAATGGAATTCTAGAGAATTTCTTAAATTTTTTGGGATTTTGATTTGGAAGAATGAACTCATCTAGGTGTTTAGGACTTATATATCCATTTAAAATGCATAAATACCCCTAATTAACCACCCAAACTATTATTTGGATGTGGGGTGAATTTACCAATTCACCCTTGCAATTTACAGTAAACTGTACAGGTGACACAGACCATCGACTCCTGCCCTTCGACTGACCGTTTGTCCACAAACGGACCGTCCTGGCTGGTCGTCGTTTGGTTCTAAGACATTACTGTGGGAGATTAAGATCCATAGTCTAAGTCTTGACCAATGGCCACCAACGACCGGGCGTCGACCAGCCTACAGTCCGCCGATTGCCTCAGTTTATTGGGGCTGGTTTTGACAGCCTTTGGCTTACATAAAGGGTCCTTTCTCAAGGACCCTTGGTTTGTACTTGGGGACTTTCACCAGGACGTTTCCAACCCGAATATGATCGTATACTATTTTAGGACCTCCCACATAAGTTTTATCCAAAACGAACACTTGAAACTCGACGAAACATGCCAAGACACACAAGGTCATTTCAAGGCAAACCTTTCGAACGTCATGGACGTTCTTGGACGTTTGACCTCCAAACTTTATGAAACTTTACACACTACCTATATACACTATAATAACTTATATAAGGACCTCATAAGCTCATGCCATACACATATAAGCACATAAACACTCATGAGGCACATAGGTGACTAGTCGTCGAACGTCTTAGTCGTCCCTTGACGTTTGACCTCGATTTCAGCTAATTCTTTAGACACTTCCTTAATACCACATTCTAAGCCATTTTGGGACCTTATAAAATCATGAAAACCATTTTAGGCTCTAGTATAACCTAAGTCATTTTAGAGGTGTTACATTCTCCCCCACTTGGTCAACATTCGTCCTCGAATGACAGTTGCCACTCTCCGAATAATTCCAAGAGTAGAGATTCGGTTATCAAATCTCAACCATGCCACATAAAAAATCATACAATACACAATCTAGGAGAAACATCAGTTTCACATAAACAAGAGACTCACAACACAACAAGAATAGAAACTCATTCTACAACTCATTATGCCATAAAACTCACTTTCTTCATTCCAAATAGCATGAACTCATTTTTACATTCATTTTTATACTCATTTACAATAGTTATATCCATATTTTTACAATTTTCAACCAAAGAATGAATTAGTCACTTCCCCAAAAATGTTACAGTGAGCAGATTTTTCCCTGGCAGTGAACATACTTCAGATTTTTGAAAATGCAACATTTAGGCAATTGATGATAGAAACATGCTACTATGCAAGATAAAACTATACAACACACTTTACAACATTGTCAAAACTTTATAAAATGCACAATCAATGAAATTCAATTCCAACAAGACTCCTAAACACAATGCAACATGCAACATGCTACTATGATCATCTAGCTTCTCTACTAACCATACTCCCCCACTTAGAAGGAACTCATAAAACAAAAGAGAGAATACTAGATCTTACCATCGACGTCATCCTCATCCTCATCGGGCTTTGGTCCTCTAGTCCGGAGTGCATAGAAATGCTTCTTCTTTAGAGCATAACCTTCCGAAGCATTAGGTGAACTTGCTTACCATCTCTTCCTCTAGAAACTATAGAAGGACAATCTCTCACTTTTGTCCATCTTTACCACAGCCAAAACAACTCCCGGTACCCAATAGTCATTCCCTATAGTGCCTCTTCCCACAAGTAACACATGTAGGCTTGCCCTCTTGAGAACCACTACTTTTCTCAAGTTTCACCTAAGCACTCCTCGGTTCATCTTGACCTGAGAACTTTTTCTTGGATCTAGGTTGACTTTGATCACCTTTCCCACTTCTCTTCAAGTTTCTATCAATCCTACAAAGTTTAGACTCCTCAATGGGTTGAACATAAACCATCAGTCTAGATAAAGTCATGTCATCATGGAGCATGGCCGTACGACATTCTTCTTTCACTAGGTCGGCAACCCCGGTCACAAACCTACTCATGTCATCCCTAGGATTAGACACTAAGGATGGTGAATATCTAGAAAACATAGAAAACTTCAAAGATTACTCCTCAACACTCATATTGCCTTGCTTGAGATTGATAAACTCTTCTACATTCACCTCCCCCCTCTCACCGGGAAAGTACTTTCCTAGAAAAGACTCCTTAAATTCTTCCCACTTAATAGGACCTGACTCAACCGGCCTATTATCTTTCAATTGAGTATACCACACTTGAGCAACCTCATGGCACCCCCATGGCACTCAAAACCTTATACACACCATCTAGGAACTCATGGGGATATTCTCCTGCCTTAAAGCCAAGAAACATAGGAGGATTCATCCTCAAAAAATCTCTCAATCTAGAGATGTCATAGTTCTCTCCACAACATTCACTCTAGGCTCAATACCCCTATTTACATGGGTAGTCAAAGCTCAGGCTAAAAGAAGTAAAGCCTCTTTAATCTCCCCATTAGTCATTTATGGGGGAACCACAGGAACATCATTACCTCCTTCCACAATAGGGACTTGAGAATCTCTAGCACCTTGAGCACCTTCAAAAACTTGCGCAACTTTTTCAACTTGAGGAGGAATCTCCTCATTCACATCGTTCTCCTCAACTCTCCTAGTCGTTGTCCTCCTCGTATTCATTTTCCTAGAAACACAAGGAAAACCATAAGAAAAGAACACTCATAAAATCTTACTCTACGGCATGACATAGGAGTAGAAAAGAAGGGAAACTCTATCGCCTTATAGGCTCTCGCCCATAGGTGTGTCGCGATTCACACCGATGAACAGGACTCTACTAGACGTGACTTTATGAGACTTTTTGATTCCTAAGACCACTTTCATACACTATGCTCTGATACCAAGCTTGTCACATCTCGAGGGCATACCCTAGAAGATATGACACTCTCGGAGTGCAATGCCTACTATACATCTCGGAGGTCTTGTACAAACCCTTTTGCATCATTCATCGAATATACATATATGAAAAGTAGTGTGGAATTAAAACTTTTCACAAACATTCTAATAGTCTTTCAAAATATCTTTCATATAACCAATGGAAATACTAAGTCTCATATCATCAAATCTTAGACACAAAAATACTTGGGAAATGGCCCATACAATCGAAATATAGTACTATAAGTCTATTACAATGCTTTAATAAAAGAAAATCTAAAGAAATATATGCCCTCGAGTCAAATGAGGACATACTTCAAACTTCCTTGAACAATCCGATAATCCAAGCTTCGCTTCCAATAGCACCTTCACCTATGAATCACTTTAGAGATAGATAAAGATATGGAATTAGTACAAACACATGTACTCAATATGACTTAATGCATAAAAATCATGATAATGGACAATTAATGAAAATATGTTCTTTTTGATTAAAACATCATAGTATAAGCATAAGAACAATATTTTCACACCTTAGAAACACATAAAATAACACATAAGCATTTAACTATATTTTTAGGAACCTTGCAGTGAACTAACAAATGTTACAGTGAACTATATAACATTACAGAGAACTAAAATCCATGTTACAGTGAACTCACTTTGCATGCAACTTCTCACTAAATGCTATCCTAAGACTCACTTAAGTAATACAAAGAGAGACCGCCCATACACCCTCTCTAAGAACATCTAAATGATCCTCGGAACTTTCTATAATTAGATACGTACACTTACAACACACCAAATGACATAAGACATAATATGACATTCTCCTCACTAAGGTTATCAAAAGACTTACTAAGTAATTCAAGAAGAGAACACCCAGACACCCTCTTCAAGATTACCTAAGTAATCCTTAAGACTTCCTAAGATTAGATCATTTTAAAGGTATTAACCAACTTCCCTAACTAGAGTCATTCTCACGATTTCCCTAGGTAAGACATGCATAGATCATCATTTATGCCCCCTTCAATGTTTAACTAGGAAATCATTAGAGTTACTCTCGAATAGGTATTCATTCATTCACATTCTTTCTAACATAAGTCATTACTTCATTAGTTCATCAAGAGACATTCATCACATAAGGACATTCAAGTAATTGTATTGGAGAAGACCTAGGGACTCACTAACTAACATCTTCAAAGACTAAAGGTGCAATGTCTAGGTAGCGTCCCATACCACCACCTAAACTTCATAGACTTCTCAAATGCTAGTAGGTATCCCATATAATAAGAATAGTCAATCCCATAGATCATGGTAGCTAAGAATGGAATCCGAAGTTGTAACCTACTCCGATAAGGGTGTTCTACTTGCCAATGGTAGAACTTGGACACATCCCATGTAGGCACATGGTTAAGGAATATGATGGGTTTATTTGTTCTCTAATGTAATCTTATATAGAGCAACTTCCTATACCATACTCACTCGGTGCTAGTCTTTATTCTCGTAGAGTAATTTCACATACAAGATCACATGAAGGGGTTCCATATCTAGTTCATAACCCAATCACCTTCACCCTACCAAAGAGGTCCCCAAGGGCTGCCTTTCAATGGAGAATAGGATAGATTAATGACTTCCCTAAGGATGATTTCATGCCGTTCCAGACAACCAACCTTAAGTCCATAATTCACTCAAGAAGGATACCATTATGGCTTTCGACTTCAAGGATATCATAACCTCTCAACTAGGTTGAGGGCTCCATATAATTGACCTTCTTACTATGTTCAAGGCCACGTCTCATTCATACATACAAGACTAAGAGGATTTAGCATCCTAAGTCAACACACCTTACGTATACATTCCATTGGTAACAAGCAAGGGACATAAGTCTATCAAACAAGACACACACATACTTCACTTTACCACATATAACATATCATTCTAGAAGCACATAAGCATAACCTTCAAAATCTTTAGGTCACCCTATACACTACTATAACATCATCAATATAACCATCATAGACTCATACAGCCAAGTAAGAAGAATCATGTATCAACTCTAAGACTACACACATAAAGACATAGTAATAATCAAACATGACCACCTAACATAATCAATAGAACAACACATGCTATCACCTTAATCACAAGTATATAGATACGATCATACTTCACATAAATCAACTATACAAATCATCATAATACTTCAAAGAAATCTGACAAGGCCATGATCTTCATAATACATAATGTAACGCTGACGAGGCCACATCATTCACAATTACATCACATAACACCGCCACCATAAGTGGACAATTCCAATAACAACATAATTCAAGACCTACATTACATAAAATAAAGAGAATTAGGGCAGAGTACCACCAATCCATTCTCTCCACTTCAATCCATAGATAAATCATCCAATACAATACCAATAGGCCCTTACCCATGGCCATGATCATCAATTCAATATAATTCTTCACAATACTCAACGAATCTAAGTCAATTCAATATAGATTTATCAATCTAAGACAGCCTATACGTCAATTCAATACAATTCTTACATCATTCAATTACCCATTGAAAACTACACTAGAGTTCATAAGCATTGAGATAAGATCATCACATCAAAAATATAGCCAATTTGAAGATATTATGGTTTTCATGGGTTTTTGAAATTTTTTGGTTATAATAACCTTATTAACATTAATTCAATCAATAATCAATGAATCAAAATGTCTTATGCAATAACCCAAGGCTAGATTATGAAATTGGACAAGTTCATCTTTAGAAGAGTTTAGAAAATAAATTTTAAGTTGACTCCTTCATGAATAGAGTTTCAAGGATGAAAAGCCATACCTCACTGATGTTAATCCACCAATTTGATGAAGAATCACCAATCAAATCTCCAACCCAAGCTCTTCCTTGAGTTTTGACTCCAATGGAGTTCTAGAGAATTTCTTAGTGTTTTTGGGGTTTTGATTTGGAAGAATGAATTCATCTAGGTATTTAGGAAATATATATCCACTTAAAATACATAAATACCCCTATGTAGCCACCCAGACTATTATTTGGACGTGGGGTGAATTGGTAAATTCACCCTTGTAATTTATAATAAACTGCGCAGGTGACACATACCATCGACGAATCGTTTGTCCAAAAATAGACCGTCCTGGCTAGTCGTCGTTTGGTTCAGAGACTTTCCTGTGGGAGATTAATATCCATATTCTAAGAATTTACCAACGGCCACCAATGACGGGGCGTCAACCAGCCTACAGGCCGTTGATTGCCTCAGTCGATTGGGGATGGTCTTTACAGCCTTGGACTCACATGTAGGGTTTCTCCTCAAGGACCCTTAGTTGGTCCTTGGGGTCTTTCATCTCGAATTTATCAACCCAAATATGATTTTATACGATTTTGGAACCTCCCACATCAATTTCATCCAAAATAAACACATAAAACCCAACGAAACATGCCATGATACACAATGTCATTTCAAGACAAACCTTTCGAACGTCATGGACATTTGACCTCCAAACTTCATGAAACTTGACTCACTGACTATATACACTATAATAACTCATATAAGGACCTCATAAGCTCATAACATGCACATATAAGCACATAAACACAGATGAGGCACATAGGTGACTAGTCGTCGAACGTCTTAGTTATCCGTTGACGTTTGACCTCCAATTCACCTAATTCTTTAGATACTGCCTCAATACCACATTATAAACCATTTTAGGAGCTTAGAATCTCATGAAAATAATGTTAGGCTCTAGTTTAACCTAAGTCATTTTAGAGGTGTTGCACCAGCAATCGTGTCGTAGCAAGGGCGCGACGCGCCATGCCAAGTAGATTGAGGGTGATTTTAGGCGCATTGGTAGCACGGCGCGCCAACTTTCCAGGTGCTATTCTTTCATGGAGCCATCCCTGTATGTTTTTTTTGGTGAAATTTCAAGTTAAAAGGACTCGTAGTTGAAGTAGAATTTGATTCTATTTTTCCTAATTACTATAATTATATCCTTAGGGCGTCATTGTTAGGGTTCAACTTTTTAATTGGTGTGCAAGAGCAAGAATTCAAGTTTGTAATAGGTTTTGATCTTCTAACTATTATTTATTGGAAATCACATGAACAGTTGTGTTTTGGTGGTTTTTGAATAGTATGAGTGGCTAATCGCCCTAGTTCTGGGGATATAGCTATGAATCGAATGTTGAATATTATTGGATGTTGAATTAATCATTGGTTGTCAATAAAAGTTAATTATATATTCTAGAATTACTATTTTATGTTTGATCACCATAAGATAAAGTTAGTGTCTTATCTTATAATCAAGAGAGGAGGGTTAGAGAGAACAAAGGACATAGAGAGCTCGATCGAACCATTAGATTGAAGTTATTTGTGTTCAGGAGTGAAGCCCGGACGAACAACTTGCTTGGTCACAAAATAGGATGAAATATAAATCCTCGCCAATTAGCTTACTTATCCCCGATCAAGGATGTAGTTAGGTATATAATTGGGGTAGGCGTCGAGAGGTGTGTAGCCTGACTCATATAATTAACCCTATAAACCAGTAACTTGACAACAAAAATTAGTTCTAAGCCAGTATTATGATGCATGAGATTCAACATATGCTGCAACTTTGGAATTGCCTTTTTCTTGCTTGAAACTCCATTTTTAAATTGTTCAATCTTGGTTACTTTTATTCATTGCTAAAGTACTCGTAGTTAATAATCAATCATCAGCTCTTGAAACAGTTACTTTTACTTTTAGTTGTAGAATTAAGTATTACATATAAATTGATCATAAGTCCCTTGGTAATGATACCTTTTTTCTAAAAAAAAAGAATCTATATTACTTGCGCGACTGCTAGAATTTTGTACCCAATATTTGATAGTAAGTGGGTAAGTCTGGTGCAATGTGTTCCCTAGAAGAGAGGAATGACTGTGGAAAGGAATGAAAGTAACGAGTTGATTCCTACTAGAACAGTGATCGGGTGGAGAATTTGTATGGATTGCTAGAAATTAAATGATGCTACCTGGAAAGATTACTACCCCGTTCCCTTCATTGATCAGATGCTTGAGCGACTAACAGGACAAGAGTACTATTATTATGGATATTCTTGTTACATGTCACGACCGAGGAGCACCCCCTAGATGTAAACAACGTCGTCGTCCTCGGTGAGGACTAAGACTAACCTCTTAACATTCTTCATAATATATCATTGGTTAAAATGCAGAAAAAATTAATTTTTTTTATATATTGAGGTTTACATATACCTCTCACATAGTACATACGGAGTTTACTTAGACTCCTCGCATAGTAAGCTTACATAGGCTTCTTGTTTAGTCAACATAACCAGCATATAAAGATTTAATCTAATAATATTGTCTCACATTAAACCATCTAAAACAAAGTAAAACATGAGGGCATAGCCCTTATACAAATCCATAATTGCCACATAAGACTTACAACTATATCTTCAACAATAGGAAAGAAATGAATGTCTTTAGACTATAGCAATACTACTAGGATAGATCAAAAGGCCCCATCCTCGAATATGGAGGACTTACCAACTACTTGGAGGAATAAGTCCAAGTATCCTTGCAAAGTGGCCTAGAAGCTCTTCAATGGCCGGAACCTACAATGTTGGGGAAAAAGGTAAGAAATATGGGTTAGTACAAGACACATGTACTAAATATGACTCCAATGCATAAAATCATCAATGCATTATAAAAGAAACAATTTAGTCAAAATCATGCACATATATGGAACATTACAATTCAACTAAATCATGATATTAACCCAACATATAAGCAACCCAAAACAAAACTTGTGCATTGACAAGAATAGAACCCCAGAACGCTATCCAAAGCTAAGCATCACATTAAGTCACTTACTACATGCATACAACATAATTTCATACTTTACCATGACTTGCTTGATTCATAAGTTCATATAAAACTTGACATACATAACATGTAATCAACTTAATCATACAAGAACACTACTAAGACCCTCCCTTTGGATCCCACATGTGCAATGAGTAAGAAAAGTCTCATACCCTTTCTCACCCTATGTAGTAACCTTTAAGAAAAGCCATCATAATTGTTCACATACTTGACTTATTCATTTAATTTATTACATTAGGGAAAGAAGTACAATAACCGACATGAGACCATGTGAGCTACATGGAATCCAGTGTTCTCCTCCCACATGGAAGAGAGGGTTAACACTTGCCTAAGGTGTAACTATTCGTACATAGCTATCTAGGTTGACCCACTAAGTTATTTTCCTATGTGGGAACATCAAGGAGATTGCTACTAGAAACCTTGACTTGCTAGACGTGGAGGTTTCCATCACATGAGACAACACATATCTTAGGAATACGGACTTACTAAACATGAAGAAGCCCATGTGGGAGGCCGAAATTACTAAACATGAGACCTCTATCTCATTTACATTCCCTTTGGGTGCTAAGCATTTGTTCCCTTTAGTAGTCATCATACTCTTAATACAAGATCACATTACCCTCTTCTAAACCCCTATGTGAAAATATCATCATAATAGCTCATAGGTATTCATAAGTGAGAACTACCCTTTCCCATTAGAAAACCACATACAAGTGAGTAAACCTCTCACTCAACACTTTATCATAATCATGAGAAGTTACTTTCAGTGATATAATAATCATATCATAACATAGTTGCATACTTCATGGACAATTCAATAGTCTAGGGTTAAGGATGAGGAATACTTGCTATCAATATCACAATCGCATATTGAACATAGAAGCATTACTATCTAAGTAAATAATACTTTATAATTGAATTCAAGAAGAATCAATCTTCATACCTTATTGCCCTTTCATTGCATTCATACTCTAATTACCAAAGAATACATAGCCAATGCACAAATAAGGTAAATTCAAGAAGTAATACATAACAATCAATATTTTACATATTCATATAGTCATCATCTTCCACAATTACCTCAGTACTTCAAGGCATAACGAGTGTAGGGAAGATCAAGGGTTCAAAGGGGCAATCTTGACTGATTAACAACAATTGACCATCAATACTTAGTTAAACAATGATAAAAGCCTATATTTCATCACAATTGAATAACACTTTTGTTTTAAAAAGAGAACCCATGTCTAGATTGAAACCCTAGTTTTTGGGGAAGTTGAAAATCATCTTTAAAATGGCCTCTTAGGGAAAGGAATCCCAAGAGTTAAAGAAACCATACCTTAGTGATGATCTTCCATGAATTTGAGATGAAATCCTTGGCGAATTCGTCCTAGAATCGAAGCTCTAGTGTTCTTCGAGGTAGAAGTTTGGGGAGAGAGAAGCAAGAGAGAAGATAGAGATGTGAGTTTGGGAATTATGGGGTGTTGGGTTAATTTAATTAGGGTTATATGTTATACTGTCCCTTAACTAACTAAATTAAAAACCCCTAACCCTTAATTAACCACCTAAGTTACAAACTAATTAAAACACTCACTTAAAATTTGGACAGTAAAAATAGACCCTGACCTACGATCCGTAGGTCCATCAACGACACCGTACTGTTCAAGCGTCGTTTGGATAAAAGACCATGTTTTTTGGTCATTTTGGAAAATGTGTAAGTGTCTACAAACGGAGACTTCGAGGGCTTGCTGATCAATCAACGGCTCATCGATTGGCTTTGTGGATGCACACTATCAAATATAGATTTTTGGGTCAATTGGAAAGGTCCTCTCCAAGGAACCTTAGGGTGGTCCTTGGGGATTCACATCCGGACGTTTCGACCCTAAACACACTCTAATACTTGTTTAACACCTTTCTACAAATTTTCATTAAACTCTGACTCTTAAAACCCCATGAAACATGCCAAGGCACACTATATCAATTTCACTATTTTGTGAAAGTCATGGACGTTTCTTGACGTTTTGACTCTAACACTTCCTAATTAGTTTAAATACATTATTTTCGGCTTAGAAACAATGGTTTGAGTCTTACTGCATCATGTCAGGCTCTAGATCAAGTCATGAACTTTTGTAGTGTTACATTATCCCCCCCTTAGGAACATTTGTCCCCGAATGACACTAAAATCTTTTTGTAGGGAGAGGACGACTTCAAGACTAGCAGCCCAACCAACAACAACATAACAACATAATTCACCGCCCATATGAGTAGTTTAAAACTCAAATCAACACATAACAATGACATTTCACATAGCAACTCAAAACTCAACTAACCACATATAAGAGCTCAATTTCACAAAATGAGTAACTACCTTGTCATTGTGAACATGAACTCAACATAACATCAAGAATAACTTGTGCAAAAACTTCCTTCAAGGCACCTTAAGCATGCTCAATACCCTTTCATGAAAACAACTATACACAACATCACAAATAAGTGCATGTTAACCAATTGAGCATATTTACATGAAAACCCATTTTAACATGAACCTTTATCATAATTATGCACATTTTAGCGAAATCAAGCCGAATTCCACATTATTAATTAGTTCATTTTAAGAGGATTACTAACCTCAACTTTGGCTAGAATTTTGAGGATAGAGATGTGGATAGAGGGACTTCATGTCGGCCTCAGCCTCCTATGTTACACCCTCAACTAGGTGATTCCTCCATAGGACTTTTACGGAGGCCACCTCCTTGTTTCTCAACTTCTTGACTTGGCGATCTATAATTTCCACCGGAACCTTTTCATAGTATAGGTTCTCATCTACACCTAACCCTTCAATAAGAAGAATGGATACTGGATCACCAATACACTTCTTAAGCATGGAGACATGGAATTCAGGGTGAACCGGGGCTAGTTCACTTGATAACTCCAACTCATAAGCCACCTTCCCAACCCATTTCACTATCTTATAGGGCCCTACATATCGGGGACTAAGCTTACCCTTTTTTCCAAACCTGATCATCCCTTTCACGGGTGAAATCTTAAAGTAGACCTTATCCCCTACTTCAAATTCAAGATCTTTTCTTCTACTGTCGCCCTACGACTTTTGCCGACTATAGGCTGTTTTCAACCTATCCCTTATCAACCGAACCTTATCTATGGACTCATAGATCATTTCGGGACCAAGGAGTGAAGACTCCCCTACCGCAAACCACCCAACCGGAGACCGAAACCTCCTACCATAGAGTGCTTCAAAAGGGGCCATGTAAATACTCAAATGGTAACTATTATTATAGGAGAACTCAATCAACGGTACATGCTCATCCCAACTTTTTTTGAAATCAATAACACCATCTCTTAGCATATCCTCTGGGGTTTGAATTATATGCTCCGCTTCAACATCTGGTTGGGGATTAAAAGCGGTGCTAAGCTTCACTTGAGTATCCAACCCTTTTTAAAAGGACCTCAAAAAATGAGAACTAAATTGCACACCTCTATAATATATAATGGACGAAGGGATACCATTCAACCTCAAAATATCTTTGAGGTATAATCTAGCATACTTCTCCGCCGAATAAGTAGACTTAAGGGGGATAAATTTGGCGGATTTGGTCAACCTATCGACAATAACCCATATTAAGTCATTTT
Organism: Solanum sitiens; assembly: GCA_016801875.1. NCBI lineage: Eukaryota > Viridiplantae > Streptophyta > Magnoliopsida > Solanales > Solanaceae > Solanum > Solanum sitiens. Next base: position 97,267 of record JABWTJ010000715.1, read on the forward strand.
GCCTACATGTACGAGGCAAACCCACTACGAATTCCATGTTAATGTCTTCCCACTTCTAAGTATAAACATGCATTACTTGAGTCAAACCACTCGGCTTTCGATGCATGTCTTTTTCTTGTTAGCAATTTGGGCACCTAGCTACAAATTCCACTATGTCTTCTTTCAAACCATCCCACCAATAAACACCTTGGATATCATTGTAAATCTTGGTGGAACCCGGATGAATAGAATATCGGGAACCATGAGCTTCTTCCGAAATTCCTCAAATCATCAACAGCCGGTACGCACAACCTTCCTTGGTATCTAAGTACACCATCCCCCCTTGGGAGAAAAACTCATTAAACTTGCCAAGAACTGATTCTTTCAACTCCATAAATAAAGTATCAAGATGTTGATTAGACTTCACTTCAACCACTAAAGACGATTCAGAGTTATGGTGAACCACAAAACCACCATTTAGAGAATCTTCCAACCGAACACCCAACTAAGCCAACCTATGAACATCTTTCACTAGGTTTTTCTTACCCTATTATACATGAGACATGCTTCTCATGTTCATATGACTTAAAGCATCCTCAACCACATTGTCCTTGTCGGGGGGGATAGAGAACACTCATGTCGTAATCAATCTCCAACCATTTTGGTTGTTGGAGATTTAACTCCTTTTGAGTGAACACATATTGGAGACTTTTATGGTCGGTAATTACATCCACATGGACACCATACAGGTAATGTCTCCATATTTTCAAAGAAAACACTACGAGCACTAATTCAAGATCATGTGTTGGATAGTTCTTCTCATGTACCTTGAGTTGTCTAGAGGCATAGGCTACTACATTCAAGTGTTTCATAAGGACACAACCTAAACCCACTCGAGAAGCGTCACAATATACCATAAAACCCTTGGTAGCTTCCGATAAAGTCAATACCGGAGCGGAGGTAATCCTATCTTTCAATATTTGGAAGATTCTTTTACATGCCTCTGACAACTCAAATTTAAAACTCTTTTGGGTCAAGATAGTCAAAGGAGAAGCAATGGACGCGAACCCATCCACAAACTTCCTCTAATAACCAGCTAAACCCAAGAAACTTCTAATGTTAGTTGGAGTCAAAGGTCTAGGTAAATTCTTAACCGCCTCCGTCTTCCTTGGATTGACCTCTATACCCTCACTTGAGATAATATGACAAAACGCAAACGATCTTAAGTAAAACTCACACTTGCTATACTTGGAAAATAGTTGGTGTTCCTTAAGGACATGAAACACTACCCCCAAATGATCCATATGTTCATCGTCACTCTTGGAGTACACCAAAATATCATCAATAAAGGCAATCACAAAGGAGTCAAGATAATGTCATCATACCCTATTCATTAGGTCCATGTAAGCCGCCGGGGCATTGGTTAGACCAAAGGACATGACTTGGAACTCATAATTACCATACCTAGTTCGGAAAGCATTTTTAGGTACGTCCTCTACTCTCACCCTAAGTTGGTGATAATCTGACCTCAAGTCAATCTTAAAAAAGTAGCTTGCCCCTTGTAATTGATCAAACAAATTGTCGATCGTAAGGAGAGGATACTTTTTCTTTATGGTGTCCTTATTTAGTTGACGATAGTCAACGCAAATCCTAACAGACCCATCCTTCATCATTATAAACAACACCAGAGCAACCCAAGGAGAAATACTAGTTCTTATAAAACCTTTGTCAAGTAAATCTTTGAGTTAAAGCTTAAGTTTTTGCAACTCGGCCGGATCCATCTAGTAAGGAGGGTTTGAGAAGGTTTTGTATCCGGCAACAAGTCTATGCCGAAGTTATTTCCCGTTCGGGAGCCCGAAAAGTTATCAAGAAAGAAACTGGAAAATCCCTCACCACGGGAACCAACTCTAATGGAGGAATTTCGGATTCAAGGTCATTGACCCTTACAACATAGTAAAGACACCCTTTAGAGATCATCTTGTAAGCTTTTAGACACAAAAGAATTCGACCTCTAGGGATTAATTTACCTCCCTTCAGTCTAAGACAACCTTATTTGGGAATTTGAACTTGACTACCCTTGTTCTACAATCTATTGAAGCAAAACAAGCATGCAACCAATCAATTCCCAATATGACATCGAAGTCAACCATATCAAGTTCTATGAAGTCAAAAAAGTAACTCAATTTGGCAATGATATTGGACAACTCCAAAAGACTCTTCTAGCCACAACGGAGTCATCACCGGGGTTGTAACCGAATTAGGTTCCATTAGGACATCAGGTAACACATTAAACTCTCTAGGTACTAAAGGAGTCACAAATGATAAAGTAGAACTCGGATCTAGTAAAGCGTAGACATTATTAGAGAACACTTGTAACATACCGGTGATGACATCGGGAGACTCCTCTTGGTCACCCCTAGAGCGGAGAGCATAGACGCGATTTGTAACACCTCTAAAATGACTTAGGTGAAACTAGAGCGTAATACTTGTGACTTGATATTTTGAAGTACTAAAATGGGTTATAATAATGTTAGGAGGCAGTGTTTAAGGTTTCGTGATGTTTGGTGGTCAAACGTCCAAGAACGTCCATGACGTTCGAAAGGTTTGCCTTGAAACGTCCTTGTGTGTCTTAGTATGTTTCATAAAGCTTTGCGTGTTCGTTTTGGGTGAAATCGATGTGAGGGGTCCTAAACATGTTTACGACTATATTCGGGTTGTACACGTTCAGGGAAAACTCCCCAAGGATAAATGAAGGGGTCTGTCACATCCGGGGAGAACCCCCTAGACGTAACCGGCGTCGTCATCCTCGAAGAGGACTAAGACTAGCTTCTTAGCTTACATCATTACATTCATAGGTTAAAAATGATGAAAATTTAAAAATTTATGCTATGTTGAGGTTTACATAGACCTATACATACACATAATATATTCATATCGAGTATACATAGACCCTTCGTATAAGATTATTACATAGTATTTTACTTTTAGTGCACATACATAGTATAAGATAGTCTCATAAGAAGTCTATAACATTTTCTCATATTAAACCATCTAGATAAGAGTATCACAATTTGGGCATAGCCCTTACATAAACAATTATAGCCACATATAGGCTTTACAATTATAATACCAAAATGAAAGGGAATGAACAAAGTGTCTTTAAGACTAAACAACATCCAATATGTAGATAATGGCATCGTCCTCGGAAAGTGAGGACCTACTAAACTTGGAAGATAAGAATCCACATAGTCTTAAAAGCCTTCTCTAATATCAACGTCCGTATCCTACATTTATAGTAAATATCAAACATGGGTTTGTACACACTTGTATAAATATGGGTATATTCACATAAAACAAGTGAAATCATGCTAAAGAGGACATTTGATCAAAACCATGCTAAAGTACTTTGAAAATCCTTATGCAAAATTAAGAACCCATATAAGCCGATAATCACATAATCCATAACTCAAACCAATATACGACACAAGACTAACATCAACAAGTAATAGTCAAGTCAACATACACAAGATTTCATAACATCATAATATAAGCAAGACCCTTACTCATAACCCACCATTTAGCCTATAAGTGCAATGACAAAGCCCCATAACCTTACTCAATCAAGTAAACCAAACAAATGATCACAAATAATGCCTAACTAAACATAATATAGATCCAATAATAACTGTCATCATATTAGCAATATAGACCAATAGCATGTTCATAAATGAAACTAATATCGTATAGGATCATCAACATGTAAAGTCAACTTAAGCATAACATTTACTTTATAAGATCATTATATCATAAGGACATCCTTCTAGGACTTCCCTCAAAGCCAACTAGTGCAATGCCTAGGTAGAGTACCATACCCCTACCTAGACTAAGCCAACCTCTCAAGTCACCCTATCTGGAGTTCACCTCATTACTTCATTTAACTTTTGGGAACATTTGCCTTAACCGACATAGATCACAAGAGCTAAGTGTGGAATCCGGTGTTGTAAAACCATACACCAATGGAAGGTGGTCTACCGGCCAAAGTAGATCCAAACATAAACGTAGCTTTCTAGGTGGATCCACTAGCTACTCTTCCTATGTTGGCAACATAGTTCTATAAAATAAGAGATAGGTATGACCTCTCTACATACCATTTGGCAATTTGAGCCTCCTCACATGGGAATTTATTGGGTGAGTGTCCCTGATAGGGGAGTCAACACCTCATGTGGTACTATAGGGTGAACCTTCCTCTATGAGAAGCCAACACCTCCCATTGTCAAGTTCACTCGATTTTAAGCTAAGTCCCTTTTGAAATGTCTGTGTTTATTAATCATCACTTAGTTTAGGTCATAGGGTCTATCCCTTGTATAATCATAGTCATTTAGCTCAATAGGTATTTCATGCGAACATCCTTTCATGGAAACCCTCATATGTGAGATTTAGCACATTAACATCATCATGTCATATGAAGGCACATAGGTACTTCACAACAACCTTATATCATTTCATCTTAAGCATAATCTCACAATACATAGTCAATACAATTCAATTCAACATCATACCAACACCTACTTAGGATATTCACAAGGTATACTTCAATTTAACCAAATCACCAGTCACAAGTCATCATACTTGATGTAAAGGTTAGGATCATTAAGACTTACCAAATCTCCTCAAAACCCATTATCATGGTCTTACCATCAACCAACCAATTACATTCAATAATAGGTGTAGTAACATCAATTAATAGTAATTAATACAACAACTAGGTCAATTGCATCATCACTATCCCAATTAACATCAATTCATAACCTAGGGTTAGGGGAACTAGGGTTCATCATAAATTTGATCGAATCCCAACAATACATTACCCTAGTCAATCCATAGATGAATTAGAATAGATAAAACTAGTCTAATAATCAATTCATAATTCAATTCCCATCAATTTATAACCAAGATCCAATATTTGGTAATTTGGGGAAGGGAACATGATCAATATGAAATTGCATCAATTAAAATCAATTAATCAACAATCCTTACTCAATTAGTCATAGGAAATCACAATTTATCATCAATTTGAAGTTTAGAAGAAAACCCATTATAACTGGAAAACCCCATGGAATTGGGTAATATGAAAATCAACTTTGAGATGACCTCTTGGGGAAAGGAATCAGAAGAGTGAAGTACCCATACCTTAATGAAGATTAATCCACGTAATTGAAGTGAAATCTTAGAGAAATTGACCTTCTTGTTCAAGATTTCTTCCTTCTTCAATGGAGGAATTGGGGGGGAGAGAAAGTAGAGAGAGGTGAGAGCTTTTGGGTTTTGTTTTGGTAATTGGGTTTGGGTGAGTGAAAAATGACTTTAAAATTACCCTTAGGCTATATATAATCACCCCCTAAATTACCCAAAACACCCCTCACTTAAATGGGTCTTCTTGCGAAGTCAAAATGTCAAAAATACGATTTTACCAAATCTTTGAAGTGGCTCCGCGTCGCAAGGCCAACACACATTTTATTTCCCAAAAATAATTTGAAGAAGTGAGGTCCGTGTGGGCTTCACTTCGTACAACAGCCCACCAATTCTTGACTTTCGCAGGCTACTTTGGCAGTTTGACCACCCATGTTGGGGTACTCCTCCATGACCCTTTGGTTGGTCCTTGGGGCGTCGTTATTAGACGTTTAGACCCTTTATACTACAACAACCTAACCAAATTATTTTTACAAGTTTTAGACTTTATTTGACCTTCCGAAACAATCCCCAAACATAGTGACGTCAACTAGTTCAATTAAGCTAGTTTTCGGACATCATGGACGTTTTTTAACTTCTTGTCTCTAAAACTTCTTGGATGACTGATATACATTATTTGAGGTCTTAAAACAGTATTTAAAACTTTATAAACTCATGTTAGTCTCCAGATTAGGTATTCACTTTTCGGAGTGTTACATTATCCCCCCCCCCTCGGAAATATTCGTCCCCGAATGATACTAAACTTTTAAAAGAGAAAGGATAGACTCAAGACTAGCAACCCAACCAACAATATACAACATCATCATGAGTTACAACTCAAATCAACATAACAATATGTCATTTACACAATGACTCAAAATATCAATTTTTTGCACATAGAATGCTCAAAGTAACAACATGAGGAATTTCCTTCTCATAACAACAACATGAGCTCCATATATCATTAAAGAGTCAATTATGCCAAAGTTACTTTCTCATCATATCAACATGCTCAATATCACATTATGAATACAACAACATATCAAATATACAAATAGTGCAAATAAAGCAAAAGAGGACTTTTCTATGAAACTCATTTTAGCACAAAACATCTTTACCATAAATATGCATAACTTTGCAAAACAAGTCAAATTCAAAGCAACTCATTATTTTTCATTATTAAGAAGAACAACAAACATTAATTAGAAAAGATATGATGATAACGGGACTTCATGTCGGCCTCGTCCTCCCATGTTGCTCCCTCAACTAGGTGGTTTTTCCATAACACTTTTACGGAGGCCACCTCTTTGTTCCTCAACCTCTTGACTTGACGATCTATGATTTCAACCGGAACATCCTCGTAGGAGAGGTTCTATTTCACACCAAGACCTTCAATAGGAAGAATGGACTCGGGATTACCAACACACTTCTTTAGCATGGATACATGAAAAGTCGGGTGAACCGAAGATAGTTCACTATGAAGTTTCAACTCGTATGCAACCTTACTAACCCTTTGCAAGATTCATAGGGACCCATATAACGAGGATTTAACTTCCCTTTCTCGCCAAATCTAACCACCCCTTTCATGGGTAAAATTTTTAAATACACCTTATCACTCTCTTCAAATTCAAGGTCTCATCTCCTATGATCGGAATAAGACTTTTGCCAACTATAGGCTGTTTACAACCGGTTCCTTGTGATATGAACTTTCTCCAATGTCTTATATATCAAATCGGAACCAATAAGAGAAGATTCGCCGACCTCAAACCATCCAATAGGAGATCTACACCTCTTACCGTACAAGGCTTCATAAGGAGCCATAGAGATGGATGAATTAAAGCTATAGTTATATGCGAACTCCACCAAATTCAAGTGCTCATCCTAATTTCCCTTGAAATCAATGATGCAAGCCTTAAGCATATCTTCAAGAGTTTGAATAGTCCTCTCCGCTTGACCATCCGTTTGAGGATGCAAAGTGGTGCTTAACTTTACTTGAGTACCCAAACCTCTTTGGAAAGACCTCCAAAACCGAGATGTAAATTGAGCAACTCTATTCGATATAATGGACAGAGGAAACCCATGAAGACTCACTATCTTGTCAATGTAGATCCTTGCATAGTCTTCCGCCGAATAAGTAGACTTAACGGGAATAAAGTGAGCGGATTTGGTCAATCTATCCACTACACCCATATAGAGTCATATTTCTTTTGAGTTCGAGGCAAACCTACTACAAAATCCATATTAACATGTTCCCACTTCCAAGTAGGAATTTGGATTTCTTGTAGTAGACCACTCGGCTTTTGGTTTTTGACTTAACGTGTTGGCAATTGGGAAACTTTGCAACAAATTCCGCAATATCCCTTTTTAGGCCATCCAACCAAAACACTTCTCTAAGGTCATGATACATCTTTTTAGAACCCGGATGAATAGAGTAACATGCTCCATGAGCTTCTTCAAGGATCCTATTCCTCAAATCATACACATTAGGCACACGCAATATCCCTTGGTACCTAAAAACATCATCCCCCCCCCCTTGGTAGAATGACTCTTTCATCTTACCAAGAACCGATTCTTTCAACTCCATGAACAATGGATCAAGGTGTTGCTTAGACTTCACCTCAACCACCAAAGACAACTTAGAGTTAAGATGTACCACCATACCACCATTTGGAGAACTTTTAATTTGCACCCCTAAACGAGCCAACCTATGAACATCTTCCACTAGGTTTCTCTTAAATTCTTCCATATGGGACACACTTCCCATGGACAATCGACTTTGAGCATCCGCTACCACATTAGCCTTGCCGGGGTGATAGAGAACACTCATGTCATAGTCTTCCAACAACTCTGACCATCTCCTTTGCAGGAGATTCAACTCTTTTTGAGTGAATACGTATTGATGACTTTTATGGTACGTATACACATCAACATGAACCCCAAAAAGATAATGCCTCCATATTTTCAAGGCAAATACCACGACCGCTAACTCAAGGTCATGAGTCGGATAATTATTCTCATGAACTTTGAGTTGCCTAGAATCATAGGCTATAACTTTTCCATGTTGCATAAGAGCGCACCCCAACCCGACTCGGGATACATCACAATAGACCACAAAACCCTTAGTACCCTCTGGTAGAGTCAATACCGGAGCGGAAGTAAGTCTATCCTTCAATATTTGGAAGCTCTTTTCACATGCCTCTGATAACTCAAATTTCACATTCTTTTGGGTAAGGGTTTTCAAGGGGGAATCAATGGATGCAAACCAATCGACAAACCTTCTATAATAACCGGCTAGGCATAAGAAACTCCTAATATCTATTGGATTCAAACGTCTAGACCAATTTTTCACTACTTCATTCTTTCTTGAATCAACCTCCACACCTTTACTAGAGATTATATGACCAAGAAATGCTACCGACCTCAACCAAAACTCATATTTGTTATACTTGGAAAACTATTGGTGTTCCTTAAGCATAGCAACACCACTCTCAAATGATCAATGTGATCACCCTCATTTTTCGAATATACCAAGATGTCATCAATGAACACAATGACAAATGAATCTAGGTAACTTCGAAACACCCTATTCATTAGGTCCATAAACGCCGCCGGAGCATTAGTGAGATCAAAGGACATTACTAATAGCTCATAGTGATCATATCTAGTCCGAAATGCCATTTTGGAATATCTTCACCTCTCACCCTAAGTTGGTGATATCCCGATCTCAAGTCAATCGTGGAAAAGTAACTTGCACCTTGGAGTTGATCAAATAAATAATCAATCCGAGGTAGAGGATACTTGTTCTTGATTCTGACTTTGTTGAGTTGACAGTAATCGATACACATTCTAAGGGACCCATCCTTCTTCTTCACAAACAATACCAGAGAGCCCCATGGAGATATACTAGGCCAAACAAAGCCCTTTTCCAGTAAGTCTTTGAGTTGAGCCTTCAACTCTTTCAATTGGGCAGGAGACATCCGATAAGGAGGAATTGAAATGGGATTTGTATCCAGTAGCAAGTCGATACAAAAATCAATTTCCCGTTAGGGAGAAATATCGGGAAGATCATTAGGAAAGACTTTTAGAAATTCCCTCACTACGGGGACCGACTCAATGGGAGGAATTTCGAAGTCTAAATCTTTGACTCTTACTATATGGTATAAACACTCTTTAGAGATCATCCTATAAGCTTTCAAACAAGAAATGATACGACCACTAGGAATAGTATTTCCCCCCCTTCCACTCTAAAATGGGTTCATTTGGAAAGTTAAACTTCACCACCCTTGTTCTACAATCTATGGAAGCTAAACAAACATGCAACCAATCCATACCCAAGATAACATCAAAATTAACCATATTGAGTTCTACTAACTCTACATGAGTAACTCTATTGGGCAACATTATAGGACAATTTCTATATACTCTCTTAGCAACAACTGACTCACCCACCGGGGTAGTCACCATAAAAGGTTCATTCAAGATATCGGGCAAAATGTCAAACTTTTTAGCTACTAGAGGTGTAACAAATGACAAAGTAGCACCGGTATCAAGTAAAGCATATACATCAATAGAAAAGACTTTATACATACCGGTCACCACAAATGGGAGAAGTCTCTTGCTCACCCCTAGAGCGGAGAGCATAGAAGCGATTTTTCTTCGAAGTATCCATATTAGAACCACTTGCTTGTCCACTCCCCTTGTCTTGTCCCTTCAAATTTGGGCAATCTCGAACTTTGTGCCCACTTTTACCACAGCTAAAACAATTGTTCGTCCCAATGAGGCAATCACCATAATGCTTCTTGCCACACTTTCCACAAGTTGGCTTCTTACTTGGTGAAGTAGTACCCTTTCACTTTTAAGGCTCAGGGTTAGTGTAACACTACGGAAATTTCATGACTTAGACTAGAGCTTAATCTATTTAATAATACTTAAAATGATGTTCCAGAAAATGTACTTGTCTAGTGAAGAACTTATTCGGTTTTAAGAATATGTATTGGGGTACATAGGCATCCCATTGTCCAATATTGAGTAATATTGGGCATGTGGCTTAAGGGTGTTATCCAAATTTTATGTATTAACAAGTATCTTAACATATACTCCAATCCAAGCTTGTTTAGGAATTGTACCTGCAATGAAGACCCTAAGCTAAAATTATTATTTATTTATACACATTAGGTACGAGGCATCCAAGTGTCAAGCCTAGGTACCATAACACATGATTATTTAAAATAACCATGTAGATTAAGCAGTGCCCAAGGACATAGTAAGGATCCTTGGACAAGAAGTGAACTTTCCAGAAGTGTACGGTTAGGAAAGTGCACGCAACACATGGGCAAGCACATGTGCTACCAACGGCCGAGAGACAAGCCCAACCGATTCGGTTAGGGCGGTTAGGAGACAGCCATGCGTCGGGTCCAGCCACGTGGGGCTGAGCTCCCTAACAAATTCTAGGTCCTAACTAACTAACCTAACTAGTTAATTAACCTAGGACTAACTAAAATAAACTAACTAGTGTGCCCGAAAATCTAAGACCTAACCGGGTGACACTAACCGAATAACTAACTCAAGAAACATCCTAGTACCTAACCTAGGATGGTCCAAAGGGGTTGGTTACGGTCCTAACGACTTAGGGCACTTTAGTAATTACCCTAGGTCACTTAATTAATTAAATTATCAACTTAATTAAATAATTTAATTCCTAGTCAAACCCGAGACACTAAGTCAAATGTTCTTCTAGTTGTAGTCAATTTAGGAGGGGCGTTAAAGGTAATTTAAGTGAAGGGTCTTTAGGGTAATTCTTGGGGCGTCTATAAATTGATATTAGGTCAGCTTTAGACCACTTTTACACGTCCCAAATCAGAATCAAATGAATTTCTCTTAATATCTCGAGAACACTTTCTTTTTCCAAACTCCATTGAAGAACAAGAAAAACTTAATGAAGAAGACGAAGGTCTTGAAGTTTCCAATCAAATTTCGTGGATTCTTCATCTATAAGGTATGGGGTTTTTACTCTTGGAATTCTTTCTCCAAGAGGTCCTTTCAATATAAGTTTTCAAGAACTTCAAGTACTAGGGTTTTTACTCTACAAAACGGATTTTCTTCCCAACCCTTGATTTATGATTTTCAATGAAAAGTAAACGTTTTCTATAGATGATTTCGCATGAATTGTTGAGTAATTGATTGATAATGTTTGAATGTCGTGTGATGCATGTTCTTTCTCTATGTGATTGTTTAGAATGGTTTTTTTGTAGTGTTTGATAATGTGAAAATGTTAGGGTTAGAATGTAAGGTTTGAATGAACCCTTTAATGACCTGTTTACCTTCTCCTATGCTATGAATTGATCTTTTACATGATTTTATGAGTTTTTCTTGATTATGTCATTGAGTATTTCACTATGTATGATTATAATATTGGATGATGAATAAGGTTCTTGGAAGCAAGAGGTAAGTCTTCTAAAATTGTGATTACTCTAAGATGTTTATGCTAGCTTATAAGTCATGATGCTATGTTATGAAAGTATGTATGATGTTGCTATGTGAATATGCTGGCTATGAACATGTAAATTGTAAGATTACGATAAGAATAAGAAAACCCGAGTTATGATACTCTCTTGTATGCTTTACACAAGATGATTATGCCATGTAAATCTGACAAAAAGAAAGGTTACGATGAAAGGACAATTCTCATCTAATCTAAAAGAGCTCATGATCATGTTATACAAGGAGATAATCTCGTATGACCTATGATAAGTTGTTGATAAAAGAAAAATTAAAGGTTATTTCAAGAAAAGGGACATTAGCTAAGCACCGATGAACTAGATATGGGAAGTGTCCCTTCCCTAGCGGGAAGGTAGGTTCACAAAGATTCTCATGATATTGAGGCTGCCATGTAATGTGGAACTATGGGTATCTAATATATCTCCTAGTTCTTGAACTATGCTGCCACCATAGGATACTAGCTAGTGGATCCACCTAGAAAGCTACGTCATGTTCGGTTCTACTTTGGTCGGTAGACCACTTCTTTTTGGTGTGGGGAAGACAGAGGATTCCATGTTTAGCTCATATGGTCTATGTCGGTTAATGCCTATGTTCCCTCGTGTAAAACGAAAGACAAGTAAACGAAAGTTGACTAGGGTGACTTGAGGAGTTGGCTTAGTATACGTAGTGGTATAGGACACTACCTAGACATTAAATAAGTTGACTCTAAGGGAAGTCCTAAGAGATTCTTCTTATGTAATATGATGATATGAAAGATATATGATATTAATCTTACATGAATGTTGATCCTTATAATGAATATGTTATTGAGTTATATTGTTATATGAAGCAAAGCTTTACTTATGGTCTCCTATCTTACCTACTTGGTTATGTGGAGTTATGGGGCTTCACATTACCATTGCACTTGTAGGTTGGGGATGGGATCATTGGTAAGTGTTTTATATGTTATGTTTATATGATTTATTGAATATGAATTGTTAACGTGACTTTATGAGAATATGCCTTTGATTACGATCATGCTTTAAGTGATGGAATCGTTACTTGTATATGTTATATGGTGTGTGCATTGAAGACTTTCATATGACTTAGCATGTTTTGTTAAGAATGATAAGTGATACTTTTTTATGCATATACCCATACTTAGTACATGTGCCGTACTAACCCCATTACATTATATTACTACAACTATAGGTTCCGACCATTAAAGTTAAGCAGGTCGAGTTGAAGAAGCTTGGAACTCTTTCTCCAAGTCATGGTAGGTCCTCAAGTTCGAGACGTTACCATTTCAATTTCCAGCCTTATGAAGATTTAGTAGTTTTTAGAATACGTTATTTGGTTATGTTCTTTGTCTTTTGTATTAAGGCCTATATGGCATATTGACTATTATTGGGTAAGTCCGAATTTGCACTCTTAGATGTTTTTATATATGTGAGACAAGTATTAGAATATCGCATGTCTTTATAAATCTTAAGTATGAAGTCTAAGTATACTTGATTAATATGTTAAAAGTTTTTAATTTTTCCGCAAAGTTAACTGTATGATTGTGATGAAAGCTAAGAAGAGGCTTGTCTGCGACCTTTGAGAGTTTAACGACACCGATCTCATCCGGGGTCTACATTCCGGGTGTGACAAACTTGGTATCATGGCATGAGGTTAAATGGAATCTTAAACTTTGTATAGAGCATGAGGTTAAATATCCTTAGGATCAATGTCTCACTAAACCGCGTTACCTATCGTGGACGAGAGGCTATGTGATGATTAGGAAACTTCTCTTTTCTTGGTACTCCTATATCGTGCCTTTAGAGATTTTACACTATGTGTCTTTTAGCATCTAATACCTTTCTTATGTATATAGGCGATGAAGCCAAGAAGGACATCCGTTAGAAGAGTAGGGGAAGAGATCGCGAATGTGGGAGCTACTCCGCAAGGTAATCAAAATGCTCCTGAAGTGCAAGCTGCTGCAAATGATTAAGTTCCGGTGAATCCTCCAACTATAACGGATGGTGAGGTGAGGGAATCCCTATTCCAAATGGCCTAAGCCATCACCACCCAAGCTCAAGCCATCATGACTCAAGCTAATAGAGAGGTTGCACCTTGAGAAAATCAGCATGCTAGTAAGACGGCTAGCTGTTTAAGAGATTTTACAAGGATGAACTTTCCCATGTACTTTGGATCAAAAGTTGATTAAGACCCTCAAGATTTCCTTGATGATGTCTACAAGATTTTGTTTGCTATGGGGGTGAGTACTACTGAGAAGGCTGAAATTTCTTCTTATCAACTCAAGGACGTGGCTCAGACATGGTACAATATGTGGAATAATAGTAGGGCTTTAGGAGAGGGTCCCGTGACTTTGGAGATCTTCAAGAAGGCCTTTCTTGACATATTCTTCCCAAGGGAGCAAAGAGAAGCTAAGGTAGAGGAGTTCATCAACCTTCGTCAAGGAGGTATGAGTGTTAAGGAATACTCCTTGAAGTTCATTAAGTTGTCCAAATATGCTTCTTCTTTGGTTTCCAATGCTAGGGATGAAATGAGCCGTTATGTACCGGGCGTGTCCGAAGAGCTTGAAGAAGAATGTCGTGCAGCCATGCATCATGACAAGATGGATCTTTCTATCACATCCGGGTTTACCCCCTAGACGTAACCGGCGTCGTCGTCCTCTTTGAGGATTAAGACAATCCCCTTAGCCTCGTCATGGCATTCATCGATTAAAAATGTGAAGGAATTTAAAACTTTTTATCTATAACTACTCAGAGGTTTACATAGACCTCTACATACACATAATCGTATTTATATCAAGTATTCATAGACTTGTTCAGATACGAAGATTACATAGTCTTCTACTTTTATTTCACCCATTTATATAATAAAAAAAACATAATAGTCATAAAAGCCGTCTCATCTCATAAACCATCTATCAAAGACAAGAAATCTTGGACATAGCCCTACATCAATACAATGAGCTACATATAGGCTATAGACAACATCGTCTCAAATGAGTAATAGAGTCAATACAGAATTATAGTAACTAAGTAACATAGGAGTAAGATGTCGGCAACGCCCTCGGGAGAATGAGGACCTACCACTTGGATGGTAAGAGATCCAAGTCTTCCTTTCCAGCAATTCGGAGCAAGTTCAACGACCCGAACCTAAAATGTTTGGGAAAAGGGAAGGAAATGGGGTTAGTACTCCACATGTACTAAGTATGGAACCATATATACACTTACCAATCAAATATACATAGAAAAGTACATTTAAGAAAAATCATTATAAAACATGTATATGAGTGAAGCATAGCAAAGCAAAGCATACTAACTATACCCTTCATAAAGTCACAAGTGCAATGATCAAGTAAATTCCCATGACTCTTACTTAATCAAGTAACCTATCAAGACTACAATTAGCAATTAACCTTACCTAACATACTCTCCCATTTCATGAAAACATTCTTCTTCAACCAAAAGCAACAACCTTATACTCATAAGCATGTTATTCAATGCACAAAGTCATTTACATTATATCACTACTTTACATACATAATATTGACCTCTCAAAGCTCCTATCAAGGCAAACTAGTGCAAGGCGTAGGTAGAGTCCCATACCCCTACCTAAGCTAAAGTCAAACCCCTCAAGTCACTTCAATTAGTCTATATCTTATTCATTCATTTTAGTTTAGGGAAACCTTGCCTTAACCGACATAGACCACATGAGAAAATGTGGAATCCGGTGTCATGAAACCTTACACCGATGAAAGGTGGTCTACCGGCCAAAGTAGAACGTAACATAAACGTAGCTATCTGGGTGGATCCACTAGCTAGTATCCTATGGTGGCAACATAGTTCAAGAACTAAGAGATAGGTGTTCCCTCTATGTACCATTTGGTAATGGGGCCTCACCTCATGAGAAAACATGAGTGAATATTCCTCAAGGAAAGTCAACACTTCATGTCGGTGCATATGTGAGTATTCCTCTAAGGAAAGTCAACACTCTATAAGGGACAAATGGTGAATATTCCTCCAAGGAAAGTCAACACCTCTCAATGTCAAGTTCACTCGGTGCTACGCTAAGTTCCTTTTATATAAAAGTCTTTAAATTTATTAATCATCTCAACCTAGTTAGATAGTAGGGTCAAACCCTTGTATATTCATCATCATAGCTCAATAAGAATTGTATGAGAAATAATCCTTTCATTAACAATTCATATAGGTGAAGTTAGCCCTTACACATCTCATCACAATAGGGCGCATCATTACATAACAACTTCCCTATATCATGTACTCCTAGGCAGCCTCACAACCAACCTAAACATTTCAATTCAATCATCATACCAACCTATCACCTTAATCAAGGTATACTTCAACACAACATTATCACTTGATGAAATTTAATCATAATTTGAAGTAAGGATTAGGATAATCAAGACTTACCAATACTTCTCCATAGTTCACCAATAAGGGCCTTACCATCAACCCATAGACCAACCCAATTTGGGTTATCAACTAATTTAAGAGAAAGCACTATACCACAAAGCAATACTTAATCAAAGCTTGGTAACATGATATCAAAGTCTATCTTCTTACCCTATATTCAATACTCAAAAAATAGGAATGAAGAACTTCAATTCACCACAATAGATTCATGATTGATGCAATAACAATCATTAAAGATGATTTAAACAATAATTAGATCAATTACATCAATCCAACCTAAATTAATATCAATCTCATACCTAGGGTTAATGGTTAGGGGTCATCACCCATAATCTAGCCCAAACTACATCAATTCATCATAATCAAGTTGCAATACATGATAATCTATTCATTATAACCCAAAGAATACATAATCAACTCAATTCATATAATCAAATTCGAAATTTGGATGAAACCCATATGAAACTCAACTTTTAGAAAATCTTTGAAGGAGACCTTTGAGGAAAGAATCTCAAAGGTGAATTAGATCCCAAACCTTAAGTTTTGATGACATTTTGATGGTGATTTCGTGCTAAAACCAGCCCCAAATGATCCTCCCAAGCTATCCTCAAATGGAGTCTTCCAATAGAGAGAGAAAGTAGAGAGAAGGAAGAGAGTTTTGTTTTTGAGAATAATCATTAGGCTAATGAGGGTTGTGGTATTTATAGTGCGGTTTAACTCACTTAATTAGTCTTCCATTAATCCCCTAATTACCCCTAAGACACTAAATAAAATGATTAACCTAAAGCCTAAGTTCTGAAAACATCACAGGCCCTCCACGACGACTCCCCATCGATGGGCCGTCGTGGGCGTGACGGATTGCCCTCCCTCCATCCTGCACGTCCGTCACATTGGTCAGAGACTGTGCAGGCGGGGGTTTCTTCCCAGAAACTAAGGATGGCACAACGGTGGCCTCGACGCCCCGTCGTGCCCATGACGCCCCATCATGGGATCCGTCGTAGCACACTGTTTCAAGGGTCCTCCTCGAGGGCCCTTGATTGGTCCTCGGGGAGTCGTACCCTGACTTTTCCAACATGAAACCACCCCGCACTATGTGTTACACCTATTGTTAACAACGTTTACTCTATTCCGACTCTTTAACTTGGCCAAACTACAAGGTATACTCTAGCCCTTTTATGATTCAACTTTTTGGACGTTATGGCCATTTTGGTTCCAAAACACTTCAACGACTCCATCTATACCTAATTTGTCCAGGATCAATGTTTTAGACCTTAAGGAGCCTGTTTAAGTCTTATCACATGACTTTGGTATTTTGAAATGTTACATTATCCCCCCCTTAGGAACATTCGTCCCCGAATGACACTAAACACTCTTTAAATGAGGGAAAAGACTCAAGACTAGCAGCTCAACAAATTCACAATATCAAATTGGCATGAATCACATCATTTCAATAAAACACTTCAAAACATCAATTTATCACATAAAAGCTCAAAGTTTCCTCATGAGATACTTTCTACTCACAACACACATGAGCTCAATCATTTGATACACAAGTCAATTAGCACAAGGTTCATCTTATCAATATGCTTAATATAACATCCACAAGGATTCACTATATCACAATGCACGACTTGACTCAAATATGCAAGAAGCAAGACAATTTCAAGTTATTGCTTAAGGCCACCTCACAGTGACTTCATTGTGAAGTCTCAAAAACTAAGATTTTTGATGAAATTCACCAAAGCATCAAAGATTCACAATATCTAGCATAATTATATCATTAGAAAGAATAACTAACCTTAAACATCAAAAAGATGAGGATAGCGGGTTTTCATGTCGGCCTCAGCCTCCCATGTTGCACCCTCCACTAGGTCGTTCTTCCATAACACTTTTACGGAAAGCACCTCCTTGTTCCTCAACCTTTTCACTTGCCTATCAAGGATTTGGATATGAACCACCTCATAAGAGAGGTTATCCTTGACTCCAAGACATTCAATAGGAAGAATAGACTCGGGATCCCCAACACACTTCTTCAACATCGAGACATGGAAAACCGGATGAACCGAAGCTAAATCGTTAGGTAGCTTCAAGCGATATGAAACTTTACCAACCCTTTCCAAAATCTCATAAGGACCCACGTAACGAGGGCTCAACTTCCCTTTCTTGCCAAATCTTACCACCCCTTTCATAGGTGAGATTTTTAAATACACCTTGTCACCCTCTTCAAACTCCAAATCTCTTCTCCTATTGTCGGCATAGGACTTTTGTCGACTATAGGCTGTTTGCAAACTATTCCTTATGATATGCACATTCTCCAAAGTCCTATAAATCATGTCGGGGCCAAAGATCGCTGGTTCACCAACTTCAAACCATCCTATAGGACACCTACACCTCCTACCATACAAGGCTTAAAAGGGAGCCATGGAGATGGACGAATGGAAATTATTATTATAAGCAAACTCCATCAACGGCAAGTGCTTATCCCAACTCCCTTTAAAATCAATAATGCAAGCTCTAAGCATATCCTCAAGGGTTTGAATCGTGCGTTCCGCTTGACCATCCGTTTGAGGATGAAAGGCGGTACTCAATTTCACTTTAGTACCCAACCTTTCTTGGAAAGACTTCCAAAATCTAGATGTGACTTGTGCACCCCGATCCGAATGATGAATAACGGAATACCATGGCGACACAGAATCTCTTCTATGAAGATATTCGCATAATCCTCTGCCGAATATGTGGATTTGACGGGAATAAAATGAGCGGACTTAGTCAATCTATCAACAATTAGCATAAAGAATCATAAGACTTTTGAGTCCGAGGCAACCCTACCACAAAGTCCATATTAATGTCTTCCCACTTCCAAGTAGGAATTTGGATCTCTTGTAGTAAGCCACCCGGCTTTTGATGTTCCGCCTTCACTTGTTGGCAATTTGGACACTTAGCAACAAATTCTACTATGTCTTTCTTCAAACCTTCCCACCAATATATTTCTCGAAGGTCATGATACATCTTAGTAGAACCCGAATGGATGGAATAGTGGGATCCATGGGCTTCCTCAAGGATCCGACCCCTCAAACTATCAACATCGGGAACACATAACCTCCCTTGGTACCTCAACACATCATCTCCTCCTAAGGAGAAAGACTCATTCATCTTGCCAAGAACCGATTCCTTCAACTCCATCAATAGTTGATCAAGGTGTTGTTTGGACTTCACATCAACCACTAATGATGACTCCGAGCTATGATGAACCGTGGCACCTCCATTTAGAGAACTCTCCAACCGCACCCCTAATATAGTCAAACGATGAACATCTTTCACTAGATCTTTCTTGTCTTCATCAATATGAGACACACTACCCATAGTCATACGGTTTAGAGCATCCGCCACCACATTGGCCTTGCCGGGATGATATAGGACACTCATATCATAATCTTTCAACAATTCTAACCACCTTCTTTGTCGAAGATTTAACTCTTTTTGAGTAAACAAATATTGAAGACTCTTATGATCGGTGAAAACATCTACATGAACACCATACAAGTAATGTCTCCATATTTTCAAAGCAAACACTACGGCCGCTAACTCAAGGTCATGAGTGGGGTAATTTCTCTCATGCACCTTAAGTTACCGTGAAGCATAGGCAATCACCTTCCCATTTTGCATAAGCACACACCCCAAACCTATGCGGGATGCATCCAAGGGTGGACCCACATAGTGTCCGCCGGGTGCTCGAGCACCCATTAACTTCGTTACGAAATATATATATCTATGTAGAAATTGATAGGTATTTGTATAAAATTAACATAGAGCACCCAATGAATAAATGATATAGTTGGTCCAATGGTTCTTGGAGGGTAGTTAAGACTCTTTTAGTGTTGTTACCAAGGTTCGAACCTCATTGGTAACACATATTTTTTACATTTTTACTTCAGAGCACCCACAACCTTAAAATCCTAGATCCGCCACTGGATGCATCACAATACACAACGAACCCCTTAGAACCTTCCGGTAAAGTTAACACCGGAGCTGAAGTAAGCCTATCTTTCAACAATTGGAAACTCTTCTCGCAGGCCTCTGACCATTCAAACTTTTTACCCTTTTGAGTCAACAAAGTCAAAGGAGATGCAATGGATGAAAAACCTTCTACAAACCTTCGATAATAGCCTGCTAGACCCAAGAAACTCCTAATGTCTGTCGGGGTCAAGGGTCTAGGCCAATTTTGTACCACATCAGTTTTCCTTGGGTCTACCTCAACTCCCTCACTAGAGATGATGTTCCCAAGAAACGCGACCGACCTCAACCAAAACTCACACTTGCTATACTTGGCGAACAATTGATGCTCTCTAAGGGTTTGCAATACCACCCTTAGATGACCCATATGATCAACCTCATTCTTCGAATACACCAAGATATCGTCGATAAATACAATAACAAACGAATTAAGGTAACTTCGAAACACTCTATTCATTAGGTCCATAAACGCCGCCGGAGCATTTGTGAGACCGAAGGACATAACCACAAACTCATAATGTCCGTACCGAGTCTGAAAGGCCATCTTTGGAATATCTTCATTTCTCACCCTAAGCTGGTGATACCCTGACCTCAAGTCAATTTTTGAGAAGTAACTCGCCCCTTGGAGTTGGTCAAATAAATCATCAATCCGCGGAAGAGGATATTTGTTCTTCATAGTAACCTTGTTGAGTTGGCGATAGTCAATACACATTCTCAATGACCCATCCTTCTTTTTCACGAATAATACCGGAGCACCCCATGAAGAAATGCTAGGCCTTATAAAGCCCTTGTCTAGCAAATCTTTAAGTTGTGCCTTCAACTCCTTCAATTCGGCTGGAGCCATTCTATAAGGAGGAATAGAGATAGGGTTTGTTTCTGGTAGCAAATCGATACCAAAATCGATTTCCCATTTGGGAGGAATGCCTGGAAGGTCATTGGGAAAAACCTTCATAAATTCACTCACCACGGGGATCGACTCAATAGGAGGAATTTCGGAATCAACTTCTTGGACTCTCACAATATGATAAAGACACCCCTTTGAGATCATCTTACTCGCTTTTAGACATGATATGAATCGACCTCTAGGAAGAGAATTCCTACCCTTCCACTCAAAAATGGGTTCATTTGGGAAAGTAAACCTCACAACTCTAGTCCTACAATCAATAGAAGAGAAGCTAGCATGCAACCAGTCCATACCCAAAATGACATCAAAATCATATATGTCTAGTTCAACTAGATCTACATGAGAAACTCTATGGGGCATAGAGATAGGACAATTTCGGTAGAATCTTTTTGCTACAACTGACTCACCCACCGGAGTAGACACCAAAATAGGTTCATGCAAAACATCGGGTAAAATATCAAACTTGTTAGCTACTAAGGGAGTAATGAAAGACAAAGTAGCACCTGGATCTAGCAAAGCATACACATCAATAGCAAAGATTTGTAACATACCGGTCACCACATCGGGAGAGGCCTCTTGATCATCTCTCGAATGAAGAGCATAGAAGCGATTCTTTTTGGGAGCATCATTAGAACCACTTGGCTGTCCACCCTTTTCTCGTCCATTAGCATTAGGCCAATCTAGCTCGCACTCTATGACCACTTTTTCCACAACCAAAGCAAATCCCTGTTCCCACCAAACATTCTCCAATGTGACCCTTCCCACACTTAGAACACGTAGGCTTCTCATTAAGCGAGTTTCCACCCTTTCCTTTTTCAACTCTTGGCCTAGGGACCTTCCCATCCCTAACCTTGGGAAATTTGGATGGAACTTGATTTGAGAACCTCTTCTTGAATCTAGGATTGTCTTGAATTCCAAACCTATCTTTAGTAGTTCCACTCTCGAAAGACCTTGCCCTTCTTGAATCCTTACCTTCCTTTTTGCTCTAGCCTCCTCTACCTTTTTTGCATGCACCATGAGATGACCAATATTCATGTTATCATGTAGCATAGTTGATTGACACTCTTCTTGCAAGTCATCCGACACACCTGTCACGAATCAACTCATCTCTGTCTCTAGGATTGGAGACCAAGGAAGGAGCATATTTGGCCAATTGAATGAACTCCAAAGAGTACTCATTGACACTCATTACTCCTTGGCGGAGATTGATGAACTCCACCACCTTAGTTTCTATAATCTCTCTAGGGAAGAACCGATCAAGGAAAGCTCTTTTGAATAACTCCCAAGTCACTGGCCCACTTTGAAGTGGCCTATTGTCCTTCCATTGCACATACCATGTCTGGGCCACATCCTTGAGTTGGTATGAGGCCAACTCGGCATTCTCACTAGAAGAAAACCCTATAGCACACAAAATCTTATAAACCTCATCAATGAATTCTTGAGGGTCTTCATCAACCTTAGACCCATAGAAGATAGGAGGATTCATTCGGGTAAAGTACCTAAGTCGGGAAGCCATAGTTTGCTCATGGACCCTAGGTGCAATATCCCTATTGGCTTGGGCAGTCATAGCTTGGGCTTGCACCGTTGCGGCTTGAGCTTGAGTAGTCATGGCTTGAGCCATTTGAGCAAGAATAGCTCTCATTTGAGCCTCTGTCATAGGTGGAGGGTCAACTGGAGCCTGATCATCTGCAACAATCTCTTCAAGAGGAGGAACTGGATCATCACGGGGAGGGATTCCCGCAGCAGTAATCTCCTCCTCAAGTCTTCTGGCTGCATTCCTTCTAGTATTCATCTCCTATAACCAAAACACAAGGTTTAGGCGAAAGCGTGTATGAAGTACATTCTAGAGAAACGATATGGATTTCCAACAATGAGAGTGATTCCTAAGCATCAAATAAGTTCCTATTCATAAGTGTGGCGCACTTCACAATTATGAATACAAACCTATATAATGTGGTTGAGAGAGACGTTAACGTCAAGGATATTCAACCTCATGCTCTGATACCAAGTTTGTCACATCCGGGTTTACCCCTTAGACGTAACCGGCGTCGTCGTCCTCTTTGAGGATTAAGATAAGCCCCTTAGCCTCGTCATGGCATTCATCGATCAAAAATGTGAAGGAATTTAAAACTTTTTATCTATAACTACTCGGAGGTTTACATAGACCTCTACATACACATAATCGTATTTATATCAAGTATACATAGACTTGTTCATATACGAAGATTACATAGTCTTCTACTTTTATTTCGCCCATTTATATAATAAAAAAAACATAATAGTCATAAAAGCCGTCTCATCTCATAAACCATCTATCAAAGACAATAAATCTTGGGCATAGCCCTACATCAATAGAAGGAGCTACATATAGTCTATAAACAACATCATCTCAAACGAGTAATAGAGTCAATACAGAATTATAGTAACTAAGTAACATAGGAGTAAGATGTCGGCAACGCCCTCGGGAGAATGAGAACCTACCACTTGGATGGTAATAGATCAAAGTCTTCCTTTCCAGTAATTCGGAGCAAGTTCAACGACCCGAACCTAAAATGTTTGGGAAAAGGGAAGGAAATGGGGTTAGTACTCCACATGTACTAAGTATGGAACCATATATACACTTACCAATCAAATATACATAGAAAAGGACATTTAAGAAAAATCATTATAAAACAAGTATACGAGTGAAGCATAGCAAAGCAAAGCATACTAACTATACCCTTCATAAAGTCATAAGTGCAATGATCAAGTAAATTCCCATGACTCTTACTTAATCAAGTAACCTATCAAGACTACAATTAGCATTTAACCTTACCTAACATATTCTCCCATTGCATGAAAACATTCTTCTTCAACCAAAAGCAACAACCTTATACTCATAAGCATGTTATTCAATGCACAAAGTCATTTACATTATATCACTACTTTACATACATAATATTGACCTCTCAAAGCTCCTATCAAGGCAAACTAGTGCAAGGCATAGGTAGAGTCCCATACCCCTACCTAAGCTAAAGTCAAACCCCTCAAGTCACTTCAATTAGTCTATATCTTATTCATTCATTTTAGTTTAGGGAAACCTTGCCTTAACCGACATAGACCACATGAGAAAATGTGGAATCCGGTGTCATGAAACCTTACACCGATGAAAGGTGGTCTATCGGCCAAAGTAGAACGTAACATAAACGTAGCTATCTGGGTGGATCCACTAGCTAGTATCCTATGGTGGCAACATAGTTCAAGAACTAAGAGATAGGTGTTCCCTCTATGTACCATTTGGTAATGGGGCCTCACCTAATGAGAAAACATGAGTGAATATTCCTCAAGGAAAGTCAACACTTCATGTAGGTCCATAGGTGAGTATTCCTCTAAGGAAAGTCAACACTCTATAAGGGACAAATGGTGAATATTCCTCCAAGGAAAGTCAACACCTCTCAATGTCAAGTTCACTCTGTGCTAAGCTAAGTTCCCTTTATATAAAAGTCTTTAACTTTATTAACCATCTCAACCTAGTTAGATAGTAGGGTCAAACCCTTGTATATTCATAATCATAGCTCAATAAGAATTGTATGAGAAATAATCCTTTCATTAACAATTCATATAGGTGAAGTTAGCCCTTACACATCTCATCACAATTGGGCGCATCTTTACATAACAACTTCCCTATATCATGTACTCCTAGGCAGCCTCACAACCAACCTAAACATTTCAATTCAATCATCATACCAACCTATCACCTTAAGCAAGATATACTTCAACACAACATTATCACTTGATGACAATTAATCACAATTTGAAGTAAGGATTAGGATAATCAAGACTTACCAATACTTCTCCATAGTTCACCAATAAGGGCCTTACCATCAACCCATAGACCAACCCAATTTGGGTCATCATACCAATGTAATTCAATAGTTAACATAAGAACTAATTTAAGAGAAATCACTATACCACAACGCAATACTAAATCAAAGCTTGGTAACATGATATCAAAGTCTATCTTCTTACCCTATATTCAATACTCAAGAAATAGGCATAAAGAACTTCAATTCACCACAATAGATTCATGATCGATGCAATAACAATCATTAAAGATGATTTAAACAATAATTAGATCAATTACATCAGTCCAACCCAAATTAATATCAATCTCATACCTAGGGTTAAGAGTTAGGGATCATCACCCACAATCTAGCCCAAACTACACAATTCATCATAATCAAGTTGTAATACGTGATAATCTATTCATTATAACCCAAAGAATACATAATCAACTCAATTCATATAATCAAATTCGAAATTTGGATGAAACCCATATGAAACTCAACTTTTAGAAAATCTTTGAAGGAGCCCTTTGAGGAAAGAATCTCAAAGGTGAATTAGATCCCACACCTTAAGTTTTGATGACGTTTTGATGGTGATTTCGTGCTAAAACCAGCCCCAAATGATCCTCCCAAGCTATCCTCAAATGGAGTCTTCCAATAGAGAGAGAAAGTAGAGAGAAGGAAGAGAGTTTTGTTTTTGAGAATAATCATTAGGCTAATGAGGGTTGGGGTATTTATAGTGGGGTTTAAGTCACTTAATTAGTCTTCCCTTAATCCCCTAATTACCCCTAAGACACTAAATAAAATGATTAACCTAAAGCCTAAGTTCTGAAAACAACACAGGCCCTCCACGATGACTCCCCGTCGATGGGCCGTCGTGGGCGTGACGAATTGGCCTCCATCCGTCCTGCACGTCCGTCACATTGGTCAGAGACTGTACAGGCGAGGGTTTCTTCCCAAAAACTAAGGATGGCATGACGGTGACCTCGACGCCCCGTCGTGCCCATGATGCCCCGTCATGGGATCCGTCGTGGCACAAGGGTCCTCCTCGAGGGCCCTTGATTGGTCCTCGGGGAGTTGTACCCTGAATTTTCCAACATGAAACCACCCCGCACTATGTGTTACACCTATTGTTACCAACTTTTACTCCATTCCGACTCTTTAACTTGGCCAAACTACAAGGGACACTCTAGCCCTTTCATGAACCAACTTTCCGGACATTATGGATGTTTTGGTTCCAAAACACTTCAACGACTCCATCTACGCCTAATTTGTCCAGGATCAATGGTTTAGACCTTAAGGAGACTGTTTAAGTCTTATCACATGACTTTGCGATTTCAAAATGTTACACTTTCTAGGTTGATGGTCCATGTTCAAGAGGTTGAGGAAAGTCGCCTAAGGAAGAGAAATAGGGAATCTATGAAGGCAAAGTCTTTTGAGAGTGGTTCTCCTAAAAGTAGTCTTGATGTACAAGACAAGCCTAAGTTTCAGAAGAGGTTTTCAAACCAAGTTCCTTCAAATCTCTCCAAGAATCGAATAGAGGTTCTAATTCCGAACATCAAGAGGGGAGAAATGTTGATCCCCCAAGAGAAAGACCAACTTGTGTTAAGTGTGGTAAGAAGAATGGGGGCGAATGTCTTGTTGGGACTAATAGTTGCTATGGTTGTGGCAAAGGTGGACATATGGTGAAAGATTGTCCTAATATTAGAGGCAAAGGTAGGGGAAATATCCAAGCTCAATCAAGCGGTCCTAATTTTGAAGCCCAAAAAAAGGAACCGTTTCTATGCACTCAAGGCTAGGGGTGAACAAAAAAGCTCTCCCGACGTTGTGACGGGTATGTTACAAGTTTTCTCTATTAATGTTTGATTTTGATATCATCTTGGGTATGGATTGGCTTCATGATTGTTTTGTTTCCATTGATTATAGAACAAGGGTAGTGAAGTTTCAATTCCCTAATGAACCTATTCTAGAGTAGAAGGGGGAAATTATATGCCAAGGGGACAAATTATTTCATGTTTAAAGGCTTGTAAGATGATAGCCAAGGGTTGTTTATACCATGTGGTGAGGATAAATGAGGCTTTTCAAACATATTGAATTCAATAAAACTGAAACTAGGGTTGTTCCCAATGAAATAGTCGAATCTTATGAGGTTTTACAACGAATTGGGAAGGTTGCCTATGAGTTGAAACTACTTAGTGAACTATCTTCGGTTCATCCGGTGTTTCATGTTTCTATGCTCAAGAAATGCATAGGCTAACCTCATCTATTTACTCCTTAAGGCTATACATTCATCTTAATAGACAAAGTAATGCATAATCATGAAATTAACTTGTTTACTAAATAGGTGCATGTTTTGGTAAAAGATAGTACCAACTAGAGTTTTAAGAAGATGTTTTCATACTCTAGTCTTTGACTTATGTGAAACTTGTATGCATATGGTTTCTTGAGATTTTGCTGTTTTATTGATATCTTGAGAAGATTTATAGCATGGTAACTCTTTGATGCATTTTTCAAGTTATGATAAGGTTGAGAAGGAAATTCCTCACTATATCTTATGAATATGTAGCTCTTATATGTTTGTGCATCATAAATTGAGTGCTAAGTGTAATGATATGTTATGTGTTGGTGGTGCTGCTAGTATCGATTCTATTCCTTACCCTCCAAAAGATTTTAGTGTCATTCGGGGACGAATTTTTCTAAGGGGGGGAATAATGTAACACTCCGGAAATTCCATGACTTAGACTAGAGCTTAATCTATTTAATAATGCTTAAAATGATATACCAAGAAAATGTACTTGTCTAGTGAAGAGCTTATTAGGTTTTAAGAATATGTATTGGGGTACATAGGCATCCCATTGTCCAATATTGAGTAATATTTGGCATGTGGCTTAAGGGTGTTAGCCAAATTTTATGTATTAACAAGTATCTTAACATACACTCCAATCCAAGCTTGTTTAGGAATTGTACCTGCAATGAAGACCCTAAGCTAAAATTATTATTTATTTATACACATTAGGTACGAGGCATCCAAGTGTCAAGCCTAGGTACCATAGCATATGATCATTTAAAATGACCATGTAGATTAAGCAGTGCCCAAGGACATAGTGAGGATCCTTGGACAAGAAGTTAAATTTCCAAAAGTGCACGGTTAGGAAAGTGCATGAGACACATGTGCAAGCACTTGTACAAGAACATGTGCTACCAACGGCCGAGAGACAAGCCCAACCGATTCGGTTAGGGCGGTTAGGGTCCAGCCACGCGTCGGGTCCAGCCACGTGGGGCCGATCTCCCTAACCAATTATAGGTCCTAACTAACTAACATAACTAGCTAATTAACCTAGGACTAACTAAAATAAACTAACTAGTGTGCCCGAAAATCTAACACCTAATCGGGTGACACTAACTGAATAGCTAACTCAAGAAACATCCTAGTACCTAACCTAGGATGGTCCAAAGGGGTTGGTTATGGTCCTAAAAACTTAGGGGCACTTTAGTAATTACCCTAGGTCACTTAATTAATTAAATTAGCAACTTAATTAATTAATTTAATTCCTAGTCAAACCCAAGACCCTAAGTCAAATGTTCTCCTAGTTGTAGTCAATTTAGGAGGGGCATTTTAGGTAATTTAAGTGGAGGGTCTTTAAGGTAATTCTTGGGACGTCTATATATTTATATATGGTCAGTTCTAGACCGCTTTTACACGTCCCAAATCAGAATCAAATGAATTCTCTTAATATCTCGAGAACGCTCTCTTTTTCAAAACTCCATTGAAGAACAAGAAAATCTTAAGGAAGAAGACGAAGGTCTTGAAGTGTCCAATCAGATTTCGTGGATTCTTCATCTATAAGGTATGGGTTTTTCACTCTTGGTATTCCTTTCCCCAAGATGTCCTTTCAAGATAAGTTTTCATGAACTTCAAATACTAGGGTTTTACTCTACAAAACGGATTTTCTTCCCAACCCTAGATTTATGATTTTCAATGAAAAGTAAACGTATTCTATACTTGATTTTGCATGAATTGTTGAGTAATTGATTGATAATGTTTGAATGTCGTGTGATACATGTTATTTATCTATGTGATGGTTTTGAATGGGTTGTTTGTAGTGTTTGACAACGTGAAAACGTTAGGGTTAGAATGTAAGGTTTGAATGAACCCTTTAATGATCCGTTTACCTTCTCCTATGCTATGCATTGATCTTGTACATGATTTTATGAGTTGTTCTTGATTATGTCATTGAGTATTTCACTATGTATGATTATGAAAATTGCATGATGAATAATGTTCTTGGAAGCAAGAGGTAAGTCTTCTAAAATTGTGATTACTCGAAGATGTTTATTCTAGCCTATAAGTCATGATGCTATGTTATGGAAGTATGTATGATGTTGCTAAGTGAATATGTTTGCTATGAAAATGTAAACTGTTAGATTATGATAGAATATGAAAACGCAAGTTATGATACTCTCTTGTATGCTTTACACAAGATGATTATGCCATGTAAATCTCACAAAAAGAAAGGTTACGATGAAAAGACAATTCTCATCTAATCTAAAAGAGCTCATGATTATGTTATACAAGGAGATAATCTCCTATGACATATGATAAGTTTTTGATAAAAGACACATTAAAGATTATTTCAAGAAAAGGTACTTAAGCTAAGCACCAATGAACTAGATATGGGAAGTGTCCCTTCCCTTGCGGGAAAGTAGGTTCAAAAAGATTCTCATGAGATTGAGGTTGCCATGTAATGTGGAACTATGGGTGTCTAATATATCTCCTAGTTCTTGAACTTTGCTGCCACCATAGGATACTAGCTAGTGGATCCACCTAGAAAGCTACGTCATGTTCGACTCTTATTTGCCTGGTAGACCACCTGTTTTCGGTGTGGGGAAGACAGTGGATTCCATTTAGCTCACATGGTCTATGTCGACTAATACCTATGTTCCCTCATGTAAAACAAAAGACAAGTAAACGAACGTTGACTAGGGTGACTTGAGGAGTTGGCTTAGTATAGGTAGTGGTATGAGACGCTACCTAGACATTGCACAAGTTGACTCTAAGGGAAGTCCTAGGAGATTGTTCTTATGTAATATGATGATATGAAAGATATATGTTTATGATATATGATGTTACTCTTACATGAATGTTTATCCTTATAATGAATATGTTATTGAGTTATATTTTTATATGAAGCAAAGCTTTACTTATGGTCTCCTATCTTATCTACTTGGTTATGTGGGGTTGTGGGGCTTCACATGACCATTGCACTTGTAGGTTGGGGATGGGATCATTGGTAAGTGTTTTGTATGTTATGTTTATATGATTTATTGAATATGAATTGTTAACGTGACTTTATGAGAATATGCCTTCGATTATGATCATGCTTTAAGTGATGGAATCGTTACTTGTATATGTTATATGGTGTGTGCATTGAAGACTTTCATATGACTTAGCATGTTTTCTGAATAAGGATAAATGATACTTTTTCATGCATCGCCCTATGTGTTATGTGCATATATCCATACTTAGTACATGTGGCGTACTAACCCCATTACTTTATATTACTACAACTGTAGGTTCCAGCCATTGAAGTTAAGAAGGTCGAGTTGAAGAAGCATGAAACTCTTTCTCCAAGTCATGGTAGG
The DNA here is from genome assembly GCA_016801875.1 of Solanum sitiens. NCBI lineage: Eukaryota > Viridiplantae > Streptophyta > Magnoliopsida > Solanales > Solanaceae > Solanum > Solanum sitiens. Next base: position 127,782 of record JABWTJ010000715.1, read on the forward strand.
TCCTCAAGTTCGGGACGTTACCATTTCAATTTCCAGCCTTATGAAGATTTAGTAGTTTTTAGAATACGTTATTTCGTTATGTTCTTTGGATTCTTTTGTATTAAGGCCTATATCACATATTGACTATTATTGGGTAAGTCCGAATTTGCACTCTTAGATGGTTTTATATATGTGAGACAAGTATTAGAATAACGTATGTCTTTATAAATCTTAAGTATGAAGTCTAAGTATACTTGATTAGTATGTTAAAAGTTTTTAATTTTTCCGCAAAGTTAACTGTATGATTGTGATGAAAGCTAAGAAGAGGCTTGTCTGCGACCTCTTAGAGGTTAACGACGCCGGTCTCATCCGGGGTCTAGATTCCGGGTGTGACAGTTAGACACCCTATCATTACTAGCCTTAGGGAACTTGATTGGAGAACCTCTTTTTGAACCTAGGCTTGTCTTGGATATCAAGCATACCCTTTAAAAAAACACCATCAAAGACGTTATTCTATTTGCATCTTTATTCTTCCATTTCACCACAGTCTCTTACATTGTTGAGCATGAACCATGAGATGAGAAATGTTCAAATTATTATGTAGCATAGCCGAGAGACATTCTTCTTTCAAGTCATACGACACTCCCATCACAAAGCGGCTCATTTCATTTCTAGGGTAAGAAACCAAAGAAGGAGCATATCTTGAGAATTTAGTGAATTTCAAAGAGTAGTCAGGTACACCCATACCTCCCTGACAAAGATTGATGAATTCTTCAACTTTGGCTTCTCTCTTCTCCCTAGGAAAGAACCGATCGAGAAAAGCCTTCTTGAACATCTCCCATGTCACTGGACCACCCTTAGATACCTATTGTCTCTCCATTGGACGTACCAACTTTGGGCCACATCATTGAGTTGGTAAGTGGCTAACTCGGTCTTCTTACTAGTAGTCAACCCCATAGCATAGAGAATTTTGTAGATTTAATAAATGAACTCTTGGGGGCCTTCCTCAACTTTGGAACCATAGAAAGAAGGAGGATTCATCCTAGTGAAATCCCTCAAACGGGAGGCCATGGTGCTAACTTGTTGGTTTCCTCGAGGTACCACCTCCTGATTAGCTTGGGCCGTCATAGCTTGTGCTTGAGTAGTGACGACGTGTGCTTGCATTGTAAAGGCTTGGGCAATTTGGAGAAAAGCTGCCCTTATATCCCCATCCTCCATGGGGGGAGGAGCAACCAGATCTTGATCACCCATAGCAACTTCTTCAAGTGGAGGCGCTTGGTTGTCTTGTGCTCCCGCATTAACAATGTCTTCCTCGGCCCTTCTTGCATCTGATCTTCAGGTATTCATACCTATAACCACCATACAAGGTTTAGGTGAAAGCACACATAAATAGACTCTAGAGGCACGGCATAAGATTACAAGAAGATGAGAGTTTCCTAAGCATCACATAGTTCCTCATTCGTAAGTGTGGCGCTCTTCACAATTATGAATAAGAATCTACGTAGACATGCTTTAATGAGACTTCAATTCTAAAGGTATTCAACCTCATGCTCTGATACCAAGTTTGTCACATACGGGGAGCACCCCCTAGACGTAACTGGCGTCGTCGTCCTGGAAAAGTACTAAGACTAGCCTATTAGCTTACATCATTACATTAAAAGGTTAAAAATGCGGAAAATTTAAAACTTTTATTCTATATTGAGGCTTACATAGACCTCTACATACACATAATATATTTATATCGAGTATACATAGACCCTTCGTATAAGAAAATTACATAGTCTTCTACTTTTAATGCACATACATAGTATAAGATAGTCTCATAAGAAGTCGATAACATTGTCTCATATTAAACCATCTAGATAAGAGTATCACAATTTGGGCATAGCCCTTACATCAACAATTATAGACACACATAGGCTTTACAATTATACTAAAATTAAAGAGAATAAACAAAGTGTCCTTAAGACGAAACAACATCCAATAGGTAGATAATGGCATCATCCTCAGAAAGTGATGACCTATTACACTTGGAAGATAAGAGTCCAAGTAGTCTTCAAAGCCTTCACTAATATCAACGGTCGGACCCTACATTTATAGTAAACATCAAACATGGGTTAGTACACACTTGTAATAAGTTTAAGTATATGCACATAAAACAAGTGAAATAATGCTAAAGAGGACATTTGATCAAAACCATGCTAAAGTACTTTGAAAAGCGTTATGCACAATTAAGAACCCATATAAACCGATAATCACATAATCCATAAGTCAAACCCATGTACGACAGAAGACAAACATCAACAAGTAATAGTCAAGTCAACATATACAAAAGTTCATAACATCATAATATAAGCAAGACCGTTACTCATAACCCACCATTTAACCTACAAGTGCAATAACAAAGCAAATCCCCATAACCTTACTCAATCAAGTAAACCAAACAAAGGATCAGAAATAATGCCTAACTCAACATAACATAGCACCAATAATAACCATCATAATATTTAGCAATGTAGACCAATATTATGTTCATAAATAAAACTAACATCATATAGGATCATCAACATGTAAAGTCAACATAAGCATACCATTTACTTTATAAGATCTTTATATCATAAGAACATCCTTATAGGACTTCCCTCAAATCCAACTAGGGCAATTCCTAGATAGAGTCTCATACCCCTACCTAGACTAAGCCAACCTCTCGAGTCACCCGATCTAGAGTTCACCTCATTACTTCATTTCACTTTTGGGAATATTTGCCTTAACCGACATAGACCACAAGAGCTATGTGTAGAATCCTGTGTTGTAAAACCTTAAACCGGTGGAAGGTGGTCTATCGACCAAAGTAGAGCCAAACATAAATGTAGATTTCTAGGTGGATCCATTATCTAGTCTTCCTATGGTGGAAACATAGTTCTAGAACTAAGAGATAGGTATGATCTCTTTACATGCCATTTGGAAATTGAAGCCTCCTCTCATGGAATACATTGGGTGAGAGTCCCTCATAGGGGAGTCAACACCTCATGTGAAACTATAGGATGAACCTTCCTCTATGGGATGCCAAAACCTCCCATAGTCAAGTTCACTCGGTGCTAAGCTAAGTCCTTTGAAATGTCTTTCTTTATTAATAATCACTTAGTTTAGTTCATAGGGTCTATCCCTTGTATAATCATAATCATTTAGCTCAATAGGTATTTTATGAGAATATCCTTTCATGGCAACCCTCATATGTGAGATTTAGCACATTAACATCTTCATGTCATATTAAGGCACATCGGTACTTCACAACCAACCTTATATCATTTCATCTTAAGCATAATCTCACAATCACATAGTCAAGACATTTCAATTCAACATCGTACAAACACCTACTTAGGTTATTCACAAGGTATACTTCAATTGAACCACATCACCAATCACAAGTCATCATACTCTAAGTAAAGGTTAGGATCATGAAGACTTACCAAATCTCATTCAAAAGCCATCATCATGGTATTACAATCAACCAACCAATTACATCCAATAATAGGTTAGTAACATCAATTAATAGTAATTAATACAAGAACTAGGTCAATTGCATCATGACTATCCCAATTAACATCAATTCATAACCTAGGGTTAGGGGAATTAGGGTTCATCATGAATTTGATCCAATCCCAACAATACATAACCCTAGTCAATCCGTAGATAAATTAGAATAGAAAACAAGTCTAATAATCAATTCATAATTCAATTCCTATCAATTTATAACCAAGATCCAAGATTTGGGAATTTGGGGAAGGTAACATGGATGATCAACATAAAATTGCATCAATTATCATCAAATAATCAACAATATGTACTCAATTAGTCATAGGAAATCACAATTTATCATCAATTTTAAGTTTAGAAGAAAACCCATTAGAATTGGATAACCCCATGGAATTGGGTAATTTGAAAATCAACTTTGAGAGGACCTCTTGGGGAAAGGAATCCCAAGAGTGAAGAAACCATACTTAATGAAAATTAATCCACTAAATTTAAGTGAAATCTTAGAGAAATTGACCTTCTTGTTCAAGCTTTCTTCCTTCTTCAATGGAGGAATTGGGGAGAGAGAAAGTAGAGAGAGGTGAGAGCTTTTGGGTTTTGTTTTGGTAATTGGGTTTGAGTGAGTGAAGAATGACTTTAAAATGAACCTTAGGCTATATATAATCACCCCCTAAATTACCCAAAACACTCCTCACTTAAATGGGTCTTTTTGTGAAGTCAAAATATCAAAAATACGATTTTATCGAATCTGGGAAGTGGCTCCGCATCTCGGGGCCAACACATATTTTATTTCCCAAAAATAATTTTAGGCAGTGAGGTCCGTGTGGGCTGCGCGTCGCACAACATCCCACCGATTCTTGACTTTCGTGTTATGCTTTGGAAACCTGCCCACCCATGTTGGGGTCCTCCTCTATGACCCTTCGAGTGGTCCTTGGGTCGTTGTTATTGTACGTTTAGACCCTCTATACTAAATTCTACCTAACTAAAGTGTCTTTAAAGGTTTTAGACTTCATATGACCCTCCAAAACCATCTCTAAATATAGCGATGTCAACTAGTTCAATTAAGCTAGTTTCCGGACGTCATGGACATTCTTTGACGTCTTGGCTCTAAAACTTCATGGATGACTTATATAAATTATTTTAGGTCTTAAAACAGTATTTAACCCTTTATACACTCATTTTAGGCTCTATATTAGGTCTTGAATTTTCGGAGTGTTATAGGGTCCTTGAGGAGGACCCATCTTGGATGCCAAAACTGCAAAAGGCATTCCCACCTATAGATTGCAATCGACGCCCCTTAGGTGGTGGAATCGATGGGGACTTAGTCTAGGGAGATTAATATCCCATTTTTAAGGCCTGACTCAATCAACGGTTGCCAGCATAGCCCGTCAATGGGTCGACACCCAATAGACTGGTCCGTCGATTGGATATTTCACCTAGACTTCCTAAAAATAGTTCGACGGTTTATTAAGGTCATTTTAGCTATTTTAAGTGGGTTTATAAGTCTTAAACACTTAGATGAATTCATTATTCTAAAATCAAAACCCAAATCCCTAAAGTAACTCTCTAGAACTCCATTGGAGCCAAAACTCAAGATAGAGCTTGGATTGAAGATTCTTAGGTGATTCTTCATCAAATTCGTTGTATAACATCAATTGAGGTATTTCCTTCATCCTTGAATCTCTTTTCTTCAAGGAGCCAATCTTCAAAGTGATTTCCAAAGTCTTTCAAAAGATGAAATTGTCTTATTTTGATATCTAGACATGGGTTCTTGCATAAAACATTTTGAATCATTGTATCTTCATAGAATTGATGTTAATTTGATGATTTTAACCTAAAAACACTATGAACAAATTCAATTCATGAAACCCTAGTTTTGACTATTTTGTGGGTGATTTGACTCTCTACACTATTGAATTCTTGTGTAGCTTGATTAGGACTATTGAATTATGAATGAATCATGATATAATTGTAAGTAGGATGTATTATATAAATTCATTTCGTATTATCTTGAATTCATTATATATTGTGATTATTGATTTGAATTGGTGACTATAGCTATTGGTAAGAGCCTTTCTATATTGAGTTGGCTGAATTGGCTATAAAATAGAGTTGTGAGGTTGGATTAATGAAATGTTGATCTAACTTTCTCAATGTTGTATAGTATAGGAATTAGTTGATAATGATGTTTTGTTTGTACCACTTATGGTGGTGGTACTTATGTGTTATACTTGTGAATAATGTGGCCTTGTCGGTATTACTTTATGAATTGTGAAACAATGTGGCCTCGTTGGCCTTACTTCATGAATCATGGCTTTATAATGTTATGACTTGAATATATGAGTATTTTGAAGTTGTTGATTACTTGTGTGTATATGTGGAGTCAAAGCATGAGTTCTTCTATTTGGTGAAATGTGTCTTTAGTAGGCTATAGTGAAGTTGTCAAGAGTATTACTTGATGATTGAAGTATGATGATTCTTGATAAATTGTATGATACTTGTTATGACATAGATTGATGATATTATGGTAGTAAATAGGGTGACATATAGGTGACATTTGTTGTTCCTTTGTGCTTCTTTAATGATATGCTATATGTTATATGGTGAAGTACGTGTGTGTCTTGTTTTGGTAGACTTGTGTCCCTTACTTGATGCATGTAAAAATGTGAATATGGATCTTGAATTAGTATGCTAAAGCTCCTTAGTCTTGTATGTGTGATTGACATGTGACCTTGAAAATAGTTAAGAAGGTCCTTTATGTGGAACCTTCATCCTAGATCTAAGGTTATGATATCCTTGAAGTTGAAAGCTGTAACGGTATCCTTCTTGTTTGAATGGTGGACTTAAGGTTGGTTGGATGGAACGGCATGAAATCATCCTTAGGGAAGTCATTGATCTATCCTCTTGACCATTGTAGGTAGCCTTAATGGACCCTCTTTGGTAAGGTGTAATGTGATTGGGTGGTGAACTTGATATGGAACCTCTTCATATGCTCCTTTATTGAAATACTCTATGACAACAAAGGCTAGCACTGAGTGAGTATCTTGGGATGTTTCTCTAACTAAGATGACATTACAGAACAAAGAAACCCTCTATATTCCTTAACCATGTGCCTACATGGGATGTGTCCTAGTTCTACCATTGAAAAAGACAACACCCTTCATCGGAGTAGGTTTATGACTCCCGATTCAATGCATAGCTAGTATGTTCTATTCTAGTTATTGCCTGTTCTCATCATATGTGATACCTACTAGTGTTAGAGAAGTTCAATGAAGTTTAGATAGTTGTATGGGACGCTATCGAGACATTACATGATTAGACTTTGAAGATGTTAGTGTATGAGTCAATAGGTCTTCTTCACCAAGACCATTATTTGATTGTCCTTAAGTGTTGAATGTGTCTTAAATGAACTAATGAATATAATAGTTTAAGTTAAAAAACATGTTAATGAATAAGTACTTATCTAGAGTAGCTTTAAGAATTGCCTAGTAAGTGTAAAGGGGGCATGGGAATGGTCTCTTCATGTATTACTTAGGGAAGTCTTAAGAATAACTCTAGATAGGGAATTTGATTAATGAAATGAGAAAGATCGTATCTTAGGTAGTCTAAAGGACTCTTAGGTGTGTGTGAAGGGATTGTATCGGCGTTCGCTTCATAACTCACTCAACTGAGCCTTAGAATAACCTTTGGTAGGAGGATCTCATGTGTATGTATTTTTATGTATTCTTGATGTTATCTTGTGATATGTAAGATATATGTGAAGTTACTGTGAGTTCACTCTATTGTCACTATAGGTTTACTATAATATTCATATAAATTGAATATAACTTGGAATGTGTTCTAAATGTGATTTTTGGTGTTTAAATGTGATTCTTATACTTTCAATCAAAAAGAGTGTATTTCTCATAAATGTTTGTTTCTCATGATTTTATGCATTATGCCACACTTAGTACATGCATTGTACCAATTCCATACATTTTGTCTATCTCTAAAGTTGTAGGTTGAAGGTTAAAGGTGTCTTGAAGTAAAGCTTGGAATCTAGGACTCTTTCAAGCAACGTTGGTGTATGTCCTCACTTGATTCGAGGACATTGCTATCTTAGACTTCTTTTATTCAAAGTATTATAATAGACTAAGTATTTCAACATTTCTATTGTATGGGCCTTGTCCCAAGTATTCTTGAGTCTAAGAATGGTGTATGTTGCGACTTAGTATTTCCTATGGTTTTATATGAAAGATGTTTTAAGATATTTCATGTGAAAAGCTTTAAATTTTGCACTACTTTTCATACATGTTTGCAATGAATGTTGTCTAAGGGCTTGTACAAGACCTCTGAGAGGTAAAGTACGCCATGTTGCAAGTCCGAGAACACCATTTCTTCTAGGGTATACTCTCTGGATGTGCCATGATTCTTCTTAGGAGCATCGGGATTGGGAGCACTTGGTTGTGCTTGAGCATTTTCTCTCCCTTGAGCCTTCATAATAGGACAATCCATCTTCATGTGACCACTCTTGCCACAACCATAGCAATTTCCCGTACCAACTAGATACTTCCTTCATGTTTTTTTACCACATTTAGCACAAGTAGACTTCTCAACATAAGGACCACTACATTTCTCCTCCTTAGGCTTGGGTGTAGCCCCTTTACCTTTGTTAACCCTTGGAATGGTAGAAGGACTTTGATTGGTGAATCTTTTTTTGAACCTTGGCTTATCTTGCACCTCAAATCTAGACTTAGAAGAATTTCCATCTTCGGCCCTTGTCCTGTTTAATTCTCTACCAACTTGCTTAAGTTTTTGCTCCTCAATTTGTTCGGCATGAACCATAAGACGAGAGATGTCCATACTAGCAATAAACATAGCCGACCTATATTCATTCACCACAAGGTCGGATACTCCCATAAAAAATTTGTTCATCTTAGCTGTAGAATCCTCCACAATAGTAGGAGCATACTTAGATAGTTGAGTGAACTTGAGACTACACTCCTTCACACTCATACCCCCTTGGCGTAAGTTGATGAATTCTTGAATTTTCCTCTCCCTTAGTTCCAAGGGAAAGAACCTATCAAGGAAGGTCGTCTTGAAAGCTCACCAAGTAATCCGACCTTATCTAACCAGCCTCTATCCTTCCATTGCTCATACAAAACTTGAGACACATCTTTTATTTGGTAGGCATCTATTTCCGACTTTTGTTGAGAAGCAACGCCACAACATCTAGTATCTTGAACACTTCATTAATGAACCCTTGCGGGTCCTCCTCTACCTTTGAAGCCAAAGAAAATAAAAGGATTTATCCTTGTGAAATCCTTTATCCTTGGTAGGGTGGTGCTAGCATTGGGGTTTACTTGGACCCTGGCATCTCTAGAAAATTGAGTAGCCAAAACTTGGGACAAGGTATGAATTGCCGCCCTTATCTCAACATTAGACATAACCCCTTCTTCAATAGAAACTTGAGGGTTAAGAGGAGCAGGAGGGGGAACCGCCTCATTCACATTCTGCTCTTCGACCCTTTGAGCGTTGTTCCTTATTCTATTCATTGCCTATAAGCACAAGAAAGAAATTAGAAGATAAGGACATGTAGAGTTAAGACTCTAGAGGCACGACTTCAAGAATATCAATAAAGTGAAACTTTCCTAGGCATCACATAGCCTCTCATTCATAATTTTGGAGCTATTCACAATCATGAACAAGACTCTACGTAGACGTGGTTTAGTGAGACATCAATCCTAAAATTATTTCAACCTCTTTCTTTGATACCAATTTTGTCACTACCGGGGATCACTCCCTAGACGTAACCGGCATTGTCATCATCGGGGAGGACTAAGACTAGCCTTTTAGTATTCGTCATAACATATCATTGGTTAAAATGCGGAAAAATTTAAAACTTTTTATATATTGAGGTTTACATAGATCTCTCACATACTTCATACAGAGTTTATTTAGACTTTTCGCATAGTAAGCTTACATAGGCTTCTCGTTTAGTCAACATAACCAACATATAAGGATTTAGTCTAATAATATCGTGTCAAATTAAACCATCTAAAACAAAGTAGAACATTTGGGCATAGACCTTATACAAATCCTTAACTGCCACATTGGTGTTACAACAATATCTTCAACAATAGGAAATAAATGAATGACTTTAGACTATACCAATACCACTAGGGTATATCAAAAGGCACCATCCTTGAACATGGAGGACTCATCAACTACTTGGAAGAAGAATTCCAAGTATCCTTTTAAAGTGGCCTAGAAGCTCTTCAATGGCCGGAACCTACAATGTTGGGGGAAAAGGGAAGAAATATGGGTTAGTACAAGACACATGTAGTAAGTATGGCTCCTATGCATAAAATCATCAATGCATGAGAAAAGGCACAATTTAGTCAAAACCACGCACATATATGGAACAATACAAGTCAACTAAATCATGATATTAACCCAACATATAAGCAACCAAAAACAATATTTGTGCAATGCCAAGAATAGAACCCCATAACCCTATCTAAGTTAAGCATCACATTAAGTAACTAACTACATACATACAACATAACTTCATACTTTACCATGATGTGGTTGATTCCTAAGTTCATATAAAACTTGACATGCATAACATGTAATCAACTTAATCATACAGGAACACTACTAAGACTGTCCTTTAGGATCCCATATGTGTAATAAGTAAGACAAGTCCCATACCCCACCTCACCCTATGTATTAACCTTTAAGACAAGCCATAATATTATTTCACATACTTGACTTATTCATTTACCTTATTACATTAGGGAAAGAAGTGCAATAACCGACATGAGTCCATGTGAGCTACATGGAATCCAGAGTTCTCCTCCAACACCGAAACGAGAGGGTTAACACTTGCCTAAGGTGTAACAATTCATACGTAGCTGTCTAGATGGATCCGCTAAGCTATAATCCTATGTGGGCACATAGATAAGGGTCAAGGAGATTTCTAATAGAAACCTTGACTTTATATATGTAGAGGTTTCCATCTCATGAGACAACACATATCTTGGGAATCTGGACATACTAAACATGAAGAAACGCATAGGGAGGCCAAACTTACTAAATGTGAGACCTCCATCTCATTTACATGCACTTTTGGTGCTAAGCATTTATTCCCTTTAGTAGTCATTATACTCTTCATACAAGATCACATTAGCCTCTTCAAAAAAAAAAAAAAACATGTGAACATTTCATCATAATAGTTGATAGGTATTCATTGTAACATTTCGGAAAATCACATGTCTAGTGAAGAGCCCAATAGGTCTTTAAGAATGCGTATTGAGGATACATAGGCATTCCAATACCCAATATTGAGAAATATTGGGCATAGTGTAGAAAACTGGCTAAGAAGTATTAGCCAATTTCTACATAATACCCAAATAAGCAAAAATATTGGGAATATTAGAAATATTGGCTTAAAGGGGTGTTAGCCAATTTTCTAACATTAATGATGCTTGTTTAAGAATTGTACCTGCAATAAAGACCCTAAGCTAAAAACATAGATTTCCAAGTATTCATTGAGGTATGAGGCATGCAAGTGTCAAGCCTAGATACCATAGCACATGACCATTTAAAATGATCATGTAAATTAAGCAGTGTCCAAGGACATAGTGAGGATCCTTGGGACAATAAGTAAACATTCCCAAAGGAACCATAAATAATAGTTAGTTAGGAAAGTACAACCAACCCATGTGCAAACACATGTGCAAGACATGTGAAGAAGCTGCCAAAGGAGGGGACCACCCTAACCGAATTCGGTTAGGGTAGTTAGGGGGAAAAACGTGTACAAGGGACCCCTCCATGTGGGGCATAACTTCCTAACTAATTATAGACTCTAACCTACTGCCTTAAATAGCTAACCAACCTAGGACCAAATGAAATAAACTAATTAGTGCACCCGACAACCTAGGACCAAAATCGGGTTGGCACTAACCTAGTACTAGTTAAAAAGACAACCTAGTACCTAACCTAGGATGGTCCAAAAGGTTAGTTATGGTCCTAACAACTTATAGGTACTTTAGTAATTCCCCTAGGTTACCTAATTAATTAATTTAGCAAATTAATTAATTAATTTAAAAGGGCTAAAACCGAAACTAAAAAGGAATTTCTTCAGATTTCGGTTAAGACAAGAAAGGGACAACCTAGTACCTAACCTAGGATGGTCCAAAGAGTTAGTTAAGATCCTAACGACTTAAGGGTACTTTAGTAATTACCCTAGGATATTTAATTAATTAATTTAGAAACTTAATTAATCAATTTAAAGTGGCAAAACCAAAATCACAAAGCAATTTCCAGATTTCGGTTAAAACAAGAAAAAGACAACTTAGTACCTAACCTAGGATGGTTCAAAGGATTGGTTATGGTCCTAACAACTTAAGGGTACTTTAGTAATTACCTTAGGTCACCTAATTAATTAAATTAGCAATTTAATTAATTAGTAAAAATGATCAAAATGAAATTCTTACACTAACCTAGTACAACTCTAGAAATATCCTAGTACTTAACCTAGGATGGTCCAAAAGGGTTAATTTTGGTTCCAATGACTTAGGGGTACTTTAGTACTTACCCTAGGTCCCTAAATTAATTAAATTAAGGATTTAATTAATTAATATAAAGTCAAAATGTTGACCAAAACCATAGTCAATACCAATTTCCAGATTTGACTAGGTGTTATGTTCTCCTATGTTTAGTAAACTTAGGAGGGGCGTTTTTGTAATTTGTTAATTAGTTTATTAAATATACTTATTAAACCTAAGTTTTATAATTCAATATCAGTTCTTAAACATAAAAATCACGTTCAAACTCATAGAAAGGCGACACAAAAACAGCAAGCAACGAACGAGAGAAAAACAGAAAATTTATCGATTTCTCTAGGGCGATTTCAAGGTTTCTTCAAGGTTTCGTTCAAGGTGGTCTTCGTAGATTAAGTTCTACATAAGGTATGGGTTTCTCTCCTGGACTTCTTTCTCCAAGAGAACTTTCTTTCGAATGATTCAAAGATCTTGAAAACTAGGGTTGTTTCCCGTCGTTCTTGTCGAACTCCTTTCCCTAGTATCCTTGTTACGATTTCAATGTTGAATAGGTTAGAAATCATGTTTCTGGTATGTGGTGCTGACTTATCTTAATGTATATGTTTTTTTTTTTTATTAAATAATTATTGAATGAACCTATTAATTGGACTCGTTTGATGCTAAGTGTTATTACGTGAATTAAAAGAATGATACTATGTTAAAGATATGTCCGAAAATGTTATTTATGAAGATGTTACGGTCTGTTGTGAATGCTTACTGTTAATATGACGTTATGACGATGATATATTCATCAAATTCTAATATGATGCTGTCCAAGATGTTTAAAAACGTTATGGCTAAAGTTATGTTATAAGGTTGGCTAAAAAGATCTCCATGAAATCATAATTTGAGTGAATGTTTCGCTTATGCCAATAAAATGACTAATAGTACATTGTTCAAAATTTAAATGGGATTATCTATAAGGTAATCTTTAAATAATTGAAAGATTGGCTAATGAACAATATATGTATATATACCAAACTAAACATGAACGAATGTAAAATTGACTTATGCCAACAAAGATGGTAATGAAATCTATGCCCAATTGTTTATGCCAATACTAATCGTATGCCAATAAAATGGCTAACAATGTCTTGCCCAAAAGTTGAATGGAATTGGCTCACATTATTGCTTTTAAATAATGATGGAAAAATTGGCTAATGAGAATCTCATGAAACTATATTTGAATGAATGTTTGGCTTGTGCCAATAAATTGGCTATGAAGTCATTTCCAAATTTTCTAGGCCAATACTAAATTTACACCAATCTTATATACCCAAATAATGTAATGTCAAATTAAGCATGACCAACAGAACAAAATGAATCCATACTAAGGGTATGTCAATCAATGTGACAAGTCCCAACATACCCTATATTATCTTATATGACTAAAATGCTGGAATGCCAAATGAATAAGCACATCTAAAGTAATTCAATGAATCCATAACCAAGAGCATGCCATTCATTGGGACAACTCCCAACATGCTCTAAAAGAATGACATATGAACTCATAAAACTCATTGAATGAAGTGCTTATCATCCATAAATGATGATATGAATCTACTACACTAAAGTAAGTAAGTAACGTGAGTTATAACATAATTAAAGGGGTCTAAATTAAGTAAGTGACCAGAATGGGGTGTTAAAGGAAGTGAGACAAGTCTCACTTACACCTAAGCTACTATGTTAAAAGAATACTCACGTATAAAGGTGTTAGAATGTGTGAGACCAGTCTCATTAACACCAAAGGATGATATGTAAGGACAATTCACATTCATCAATGTAAAGTAAGGATGATAGGTAAGGACAATTCACATTTCATCAATGTAAAGTAAGGATGACAAGTCATCAAAAGAGTAAATGTCTCAATCATACTCTATAAGTAAGTGTAAGGACAATTCACACTTAATACTAATGATGAGATGAAAAATCATCTAATAAGCTATGATGTCCTCATGCTAGAAGCCAGCTTCCACGATGTATGAGTTGAATGTAATGGAACTTTATACTGAGCACCGACAGGCTAGCTATGAGCGGTGATACCTTCCTTCGGGAAGGGCGGAGGTTCACGTAACTCTCATGAGATGAGACTATTCGGCATGCCGGGTATGAGTCCCCTTATATCTCCTAGTCTTTGAACCTATACTGCCAATATAGGAATCTAGCAGGGTTTAATTCCCTATATTCGCTAGCATATTTTGGTTTCACCTTGGCCAGTGACTCCACCTCTTTTCGGTGTGGGGAAGACACCGGATTTCATGATGCTCACATGATCTATGTCGGTTAATGTTGGAGTTCCTCAAAGTATGAAAGATAATGAAATGAACAATACCGAAGGTGTTTGTGCAAGACAATCAGGAGGTGAAATCAGATTCAAGTAATGACATTAGGTCATTCTTGGTCATTGCACTTCATGATCCCAATGAGAGTCTTAAACTTCATCCTAGGTATAGCTGGTGTTTACATTGGCCTACGAATGAATGAAATGAATAATGTGAAGTATGAATGAATGAATGAAGCAGACTCTGTGTTTGCTAAAAAAGGCCCTCGGGTTGAGGTCCCATATGTTGGGCACTCACTTGAGATGTCTTAATGCTATATCAACGATTCCAAGGTCTCGTGTATATGAAATGTATAATATATAAAACATGAAAGTAATGAAATCAATGGCATAATCAATGGAGAATGACTTATGAAATGTAATGAATACTTGATGTAATGAATAACTTGTTGTAAGGATAGTCAAATCGTGTCTAATAAAGTTTACAATAAGTAAAGGGCATAGCTAATAATGAATCCTCATGTTATGAAAATGATAAAGCCAAATAAATTGGCTTATAATGACTTTATATAATTGGCAAAAGATGTTAGCCAAATAAGATTGGCTTATAATGACTTCTTACATTAGGCCAATAATACAATAATAGGAATAGTCACTACAGATTGGTTTATAAAGAATTCATACCCAAAGTAAGCAAGATCATAAGCTTTAATGATATGCCCCAAGAACTATGCACATTATGCAATAAACTAAAGAATGAGTATAGTCAATAAGTATTGACTTATAAATAGATGCATGCCCCAAATTGTAGTTAAGTCATTTCCTTAATCTTTTGAATTACTTACTTGATTCATTGTGGGTATGGGACTACAATGAATCATTGCACTTGTAAGTAAAACATAGGACCAAAGGAGTTATTGAACTACACAACAACAAGAAGAAAAAGACTGAAAAATAATCTAAGTGTACAAAGAGGAGCTCTCGGGTTTGGAGGATCAAAAATTTAAATCTTCGCCCGAGTGGTTCTAAAATTATGTTGATGATACTAATGTGTTGTAATCATATAGAAAATGAGTTGTGTGCTT
Organism: Solanum sitiens; assembly: GCA_016801875.1. Lineage (NCBI taxonomy): Eukaryota > Viridiplantae > Streptophyta > Magnoliopsida > Solanales > Solanaceae > Solanum > Solanum sitiens. Next base: position 143,246 of record JABWTJ010000715.1, read on the forward strand.
TGATTGCATTAAAATACATCATATTCGTTCCACAATTCACAACTAACGAATTAGGAAAGTCTAATGACTAGACTTTCCAGAAATGGCATGTTGCTTAGGAAGATCTTTCATTGATCATGCATAGCTTTATGTGTATGTGTGCACACACCCATACTTATTACAAGTGGTGTACTAACCCCCTACTATTTACTATTTTTATAGGTGCAGGTCAGAGGACAGGTTGACAACACTTGCAGTGGTTTGGACTTCAGCGTTTCTCCAAACCATTTGGTAGGTCCTCATGATTTCGAGGATGCTACAGTTTTAGTCTAGCCTTAGTCTTAGACATAGTTAGTGGATGTTGTCCCTAGCATTTCTTTCGTACTTTCATTTGGAAGCTTTGTAATAAGGCCGTGTTTGGCAAACTATTTATGATATATTCATGTTCAGTTTTAAATTGATTCTTTATAATAGATGGTTGTTCTATTGATGTTGAGCTTAGTATATAATGTTTAATACATAACGACTATATGAAGTCTAAGTAAACTTCATATGTTTAAAAAGTTTTAAATTTTCCGCAAATTTAACTAGATGAATGTGATGAATGCAAGATGAGGCTTGTTTGCGACCTCTGAGAGGTCAACGACGCCGGTGGCGATTCGAATTCAAGAATCCGGGTCGTTACAAACTTGGTATCAGAGCATGAGGTTAAATTACCTAGGATCTAAAGCTCAACACAACCACGTTACGTAGTTTCTAGCTTATGGTTGTGAAGCACGCCACAATCATGACTTAGAGACTACGCGATGATAGGAAATCTTCCCTTCTTCTACTCATTATCGTGCTATCTAGAGATTTGACACTTTGTGTCATTATAAGTATCTAACGTCCTTCTTCTGTGAACGCGTAGAAGAATACACACAAGGATTAGGATGGCCAAGTGGTCTGAGGCGCCAGACTCAAGATCTGGACTTCCCAAGAAGGGGCAATGATGGACATGTCCAGCGTGATCAAAAGATGTGTAGTAAGTGTGGTCGTTCGCATGAAGGTGAGTACATGGTAGATTTTAAATGCATGCCACGGGTGTTAATGAAAAGGAGGAGGCTAAGTTGGCTGCATATATGCTCAAGGATGTGGCTCAGGTATGGATTGGCTCCATAAGTGTTATGCTACGATAGATTGTCGAAACATGATAGTGAGGCTTCAGTTTCCAAATAAGTTAGAGCTGGAATGGGAAGGGCGTGGTTCAAATCCAGTAGGCCAAATCGTTTCACATTTAAAAGCTAATAAGTTGATAGCTAAGGGTATTTATACCACTTAGTTAGAGTCAAAGACTTAGAACAAGAAGTCCCTTCCATAGACTCTATGTCCGTAGTAAATATGAGATCCTGTTACCCTCACTTGTTCAGTTCTTGAGGTTAGATATACTCTTCCTAGGTCTGGTTTATGTTTAAGAAACTCTAAGTTTAAGTGTTTTAGTTGATTTGGTGTTATAAGCCACTAATCGTATGTCTTATAATAGCGCTATGTGAGTTAAAACGAAGTTATGTTGAATTTTATGTTGCTGTTTTTGTGTAGCATAGGCATGTTTCTGTGTTGCATGATTTGTGATGTGCATTAAGTTAAGTGTGATTGAGAAGGAAATTCTCAATCTTAAATATGAAGCTTCATGTGAATCATATATTCACAAAAGAGAAAAGTTTAAGCATGATAAAGTAACTTTCGAAAATCACCCTCTTTGTTTAAATAATGTGTAAGTGTCATTCGGGGACGAATGTTCCTAAGGGGGGGTTAATGTAACATTTCGGAAAATCACATGTCTAGTGAAGAGCCCAATAGGTCTTTAAGAATGCGTATTGAGGATACATAGGCATTCCAATACCCAATATTGAGAAATATTGTGCATAGTATAGAAAATTGGCTAAGAAGTATTAGCCAATTTCTACATAATACCCAAATAAGCAAAAATATTGGGCATATTAGAAATATTGGCTTAAAGGGGTGTTAGCCAATTTTCTAACATTAATGATGCTTGTTTAAGAATTGTACCTGCAATAAAGACCCTAAGCTAAAAACATAGATTTCCAAGTATTCATTGAGGTATGAGGCATGCAAGTATCAAGCCTAGATACCATAGCACATGACCATTTAAAACGATCATGTAAATAAAGCAGTGTCCAAGGACATAGTGAGGATCCTTGGGACAATAAGTAAACATTCCCAAAGGAACCATAAATAATAGTTAGTTAGGAAAGTACAACCAACCCATGTGCAAGCACATGTGCAAGACATGTGAAGAAGCTGCCAAAGGAGGGGACCACCCTAACCGAATTCGGTTAGGGTAGTTAGGGGAAAAAACGTGTACAAGGGACCCATCCATGTGGGGCATAACTTCCTAACTAATTATAGACTCTAACCTACTGCCTTAAATAGCTAACAAACCTAGGACCAAACGAAATAAACTAATTAGTGCACCCGACAACCTAGAACCAAAACCGGGTTGGCACTAACCTAGTACTAGTTAAAAAGACAACCTAGTACCTAACCTAGGATGGTGCAAAAGGTTAGTTATGGTCCTAACAACTTATAGGTACTTTAGTAATTCCTAATTTAGCAAATTAATTAATTAATTTAAAAGGGCTAAAACCGAAACTAAAAAGGAAATTTTTTAGATTTCGGTTAAGACAAGAAAGGGACAACCTAGTACCTAACCTAGGATGGTCCAAAGAGTTAGTTAAGATCCTAACGACTTAAGGGTACTTTAGTAATTACCCTAGGATACTTAATTAATTAATTTAGCAACTTAATTAATTAATTTAAAGGGGCAAAACCGAAATCACAAAGCAATTTCCAGATTTCGGTTAAAACAAGAAAAAGACAACCTAGTACCTAACCTAGGATGGTTCAAAGGATTGGTTATGGTCCTAACAACTTAAGGGTACTTCAGTAATTACCTTAGGTCACCTAATTAATTAAATTAGCAATTTAATTAATTAGTATAAATGATCAAAATGAAATTCTTACACTAACCTAGTACAACTCAAGAAACATCCTAGTACTTAACCTAGGATGGTCCAAAAGGGTTAATTTTGGTTCCAATGACTTAGGGGTACTTTAGTACTTACCCTAGGTCCCTAAATTAATTAAATTAAGGATTTAATTAATTAATATAAAGTCAAAATGTTGACCAAAACCATAGTTAATACCAATTTCCAGATTTGACTAGGTGTTATGTTCTCCTATGTTTAGTCAACTTAGGAGGGGCGTTTTGGTAATTGGTTAATTAGTTTATTAAATATACTTATTAAGCCTAAGTTTTATAATTCAAGATCAGTTCTTAAACATAAAAATCACGTTCAAACTCATAGAAAAGGCGACACAAAAACAGCAAGCAACGAACGAAAGAAAAACAGAAAATTTATCGATTTCTCTAGGGCGATTTCAAGGTTTCTTCAAGGTTTCGTTCAAGGTGGTCTTCGTAGATTAAGTTCTACATAAGGTATGGGTTTCTCTCCTGGACTTCTTTCTCCAAGAGAACTTTCTTTCAATGATTCAAAGATCTTGAAAACTAGGGTTATTTTCCGTCGTTCTTGTCGAACTCCTTTCCCTAGTATCCTTGTTACGATTTCAATGTTGAATAGGTTAGAAATCATGTTTTTGGTATATGGTGCTGACTTATCTTAATGTATATGTTTTTTTTTTTTTTGTTAAATAATTATTGAATGAACCTATTAATTGGACTCGTTTGATGCTAAGTGTTATTACGTGAATTAAAAGAATGATACTATGTTAAAGATATGTCCGAAAATGTTATGTATGAAGATGTTACGGTCTGTTGTGAATGATTGCTGTTAATATGGCGTTATGAAGATGATATATTCATCAAATTCTAATATGATGCTGTCCAAGATGTTTAAAAATGTTATGCCTAAAGTTATGTTATAAGGTTGGCTAAAAAGATCTCCATGAAATCATAATTTGAGTGAATGTTTGGCTTATGCCAATTAAATGACTAATAGTACATTGTTCAAAATTTAAATGGGATTATCGATAAGGTAATCTTTAAATAATTGAAAGATTGGCTAATGAACAATATATGTATATATACCAAACTAAACATGAACGAATGTAAAATTGACTTATGCCAACAAAGATGGTAATGAAATCTATGCCCAATTGTTTATGCCAATACTAATCGTATGCCAATAAAATGGCTAACAATGTCTTGCCCAAAAGTTGAATGGAATTGGCTTACATTATTGCTTTTAAATAATGATGGAAAAATTGGCTAATGAGAATCTCATGAAACTATATTTGAATGAATGTTTGGCTTGTGCCAATAAATTGGCTATGAAGTCATTTCCAAATTTTCTAGGCCAATACTAAATTTACACCAATCCTATATGCCCAAATAATGTAATGTCAAATTAAGCTTGACCAACAGAACAAAATGAATCCATACTAAGGGTATGTCAATCAATGGGACAAGTCCCAACATACCCTATATTATCTTATATGACTAAAATGCTGGAATGCCAAATGAATAAGCACATCTAAAGTAATTCAATGAATCCATAACCAAGAGCATGCCATTCATTGGGACAACTCCCAACATGCTCTAAAAGAATGACATATGAACTCATAAAACTCATTGAATGAAGTGCTTATCATCCATAAATGATGATATGAATCTACTACACTAAAGTAAGTTAGTAACGCGAGTTATAACATAATTAAAGGAGTCTAAATTAACTAAGTGACCAGAATGGGGTGTTAAAGGAAGTGAGACAAGTCTCACTTACACCTAAGCTACTATGTTAAAAGAATACTCACGTATAAAGGTGTTAGAATGTGTGAGACCAGTCTCATTAACACCAAAGGATGATATGTAAGGACAATTCACATTCATCAATGTAAAGTAAGGATGATATGTAAGGACAATTCACATTTCATCAATGTAAAGAAAGGATGACAAGTCATCAAAACAGTAAATGTCTCAATAATACTCTATATGTAAGTGTAAGGACAACTCACACTTAATACTAATGATGAGATAAAAAATCATCTAATGAGCTATGATGTCCTCATGCTAGAAGCCAGCTTCCACGATGTCTGAGTTGAATGTAATGGAACTTTATACTGAGCACCGATAGGCTAGCTATGAGCGGTGATGCCTTCCTTCGGGAAGGGTGGAGGTTCATGTAACTCTCATGAGCTGAGACTGTCCGGCATGCCGGGTATGGGTCCCCTTATATCTCCTAGTCTTTGAACCTATACTGCCAATATAGGGATCTAGCAGGGTTCAATTCCCTATATTCGCTAGCATGTTTTGGTTTCACCTTGGCCAGTGACTCCACCTCTTTTCGGTGTGGGGAAGACACCGGATTTCATGATGCTCACATGATCTATGTAGGTTAATGTTGGAGTTCCTCAAAGTATGAAAGATAATGAAATGAATGATACCGAAGGTGTTTGTGCAAGACAATCAGGAGGTGAAATCAGATTCAAGTAATGACATTAGGTCATTCTTGGTCATTGCATTTCATGATCCCAATGAGAGTCTTAAACTTCATCCTAGGTATAGCTGGTGTTTACATCAGCCTACGAATGAATAAAATGAATAATGTGAAGTACGAATGAACGAATGAAGCAGACTCTGTGTTTGCTAAAGAAGGCCCTCGGTTTGAGGTCCCATATGTTGGGCACTCACTTGAGATGTCTTAATGCTATATCAACGATTCCAAGGTCTCGTGTATATGAAATGTATAATATATAAAACATGAAAGTAATGAAATCAATGGCATAATCAATAGAGAATGACTTATGAAATGTAATGAATACTTGATGTAATGAATAACTTGTTATAAGGATAGTCAAATCGTGTCTAATAAAGTTTACAATAAGTAAAGGGCATAGCTAATAATGAATCCTCATGTTATGAAAATGATAAAGCCAAATAAATTGGCTTATAATGACTTTATATAATTGGCAAAAAGATATTAGCCAAATAAGATTGGCTTATAATGACTTCTTACATTAGGCCAATAATACAATAATAGGAATAGTCACTAAAGATTGGTTTATAAAGAATTCATACCCAAAGTAAGCAAGATCATAAGCTTTAATGATATGCCCCAAGAACTATGCACATTATGCAATAAACTAAAGAATGAGTATAGTCAATAAGTATTGACTTATAAATAGATGCATGCCCCAAATTGTAGTTAAGTCATTTCCTTAATCTTTTGAATTACTTACTTGATTCATTGTGGGTATGGGACTACAATGAATCATTGCACTTGTAAGTAAAACATAGGACCAAAGGAGTTATTGAACTACACAACAAGAAGAAGAAAAAGACTGAAAAATAATCTAAGTGTACAAAGAGGAGCTCTCGGGTTTGGAGGATCAAAAATTTAAATCTTCGCCCGAGTGGTTCTAAAATTATGTTGATGATACTAATGTCTTGTAATCATATAGCAAATGAGATGTGTGCTTTGAATGCATTAAAATACATCATATTCATAGCACAATTCACAACTAACGAATTAGGAAAGTCTAATGACTAGACTTTCCAGAAATGGCATGTTGCTTAGGAAGAGCTTTCATTGATCATGCATAGCTTTATGTGTATGTGTGCACACACCCATACTTAGTACAAGTTGTGCACTAACCCCCTACTATTTACTATTTTTATAGGTGCAGGTCAGAGGATACGTTGACAACACTTGCAGCGGTTTGGACTTCAGCGTTTCTCCAAACCATTTGGTAGGTCCTCATGATTTCGAGAATGCTACAGTTTTAGTGTAGCCTTAGTCTTAGACATAGTTAGTGGATGTTGTCCCTAGCATTTCTTTCGTACTTTCATTTGGAAGCTTTGTAATAAGGCCGTGTTTGGCAAACTATTTATGATATATTCATGTTCAGTTTCAAATTGATTCTTTATAATAGATGGTTGTTCTATTGATGTTGAGCTTAGTATATAATGTTTAATACGTAACGACTATATGAAGTCTAAGTAAACTCATACGTTTAAAAAGTTTTAAATTTTCCACAAATTTAACTAGATGAATGTGATGAATGCAAGATGAGGCTTGTTTGCGACCTCTGAGAGGTCAACGACGCCGGTGGCGATTCGGATTCAAGAATTTGGGTCGTTACAAACTTGGTATCAGAGCATAAAGTTAAATTACCTAGGATCTAAAGCTCAACACAACCACGTTATGTAGTTTCTAGCTTATGGTTGTGAAGCGTGCCACAATCATGACTTAGAGACTACGCGATGATAGGAAATCTTCCCTTCTTCTACTCATTATCGTGCTATCTAGAGATTTGACACTTTGTGTCATTATAAGTATCTAACGTCCTTCTTGTGTGAACGCGTAGAAGAATACACACAAGGATTAGGATGGCCATGTGGTCTAAGGCGCCAGACTCAAGATCTGGACTTCCCAAGAAGGGGCAATGATGGACATGTCCAGCGTGATCAAAAGATGTGTAGTAAGTGTGGTCGTTCGCATGAAGGTGAGTACATGGTAGATTTTAAATGCATGCCACGGGTGTTAATGAAAAGGAGGAGGCTAAGTTGGCTGCATATATGCTCAAGGATGTGGCTCAGGTATGGATTGGCTCCATAAGTGTTATGCTACGATAGATTGTCGAAACCTGATAGTGAGGCTTCAGTTTCCAAATAAGTTAGAGCTGGAATGGGAAGGGCGTGGTTCAAATCCAGTAGGCCAAATCGTTTCACATTTAAAAGCCAATAATTTGATAGCTAAGGGTATTTATACCACTTAGTTAGAGTCAAAGACTTAGAACAAGAAGTCCCTTCCATAGACTCTATGTCCGTAGTAAATATGAGATCCTGTTACCCTCACTTGTTCAGTTCTTGAGGTTAGATATACTCTTCCTAGGTCTGGTTTATGTTTAAGAAACTCTAAGTTTAAGTGCTTTAGTTGATTTGGTGTTATAAGTCACTAATCGTATGTCTTATAATAGCATTATGTGAGTTAAAACGAAGTTATGTTGAATTTTATGTTGCTGTTTTTGTGTAGCATAGGCATGTTTCTGTGTTGCATGATTTGTGATGTGCATTAAGTTAAGTGTGATTGAGAAGGAAATTTCTCAATCTTAAATATGAAGCTTCAGATAAGCTTGAATGATATGCATCATCCAAATATGTGTGAATCATATATTCACAAAAGAGAAAAGTTTAAGCATGATAAAGTAACTTTCGAAAATTACCCTCTTTGTTTAAATAATGTGTAAGTGTCATTCAGGGACGAATGTTCCTAAGGGGGGGATAATGTAACGTTTCAGAAAATCACATGTCTAGTGAAGAGCCCAATAGGTCTTTAAGAATGCGTATTGAGGATACATAGGCATTCCAATGCCCAATATTGAGAAATATTGGGCATACTATAGAAAATTGGCTAAGAAGTATTAGCCAATTTCTACATAATACCCAAATAAGCAAAAATATTGGGCATATTAGAAATATTGGCTTAAAGGGGTGTTAGCCAATTTTCTAACATTAATGATGCTTGTTTAAGAATTGTACCCGCAATAATGACCCTAAGCTAAAAACATAGATTTCCAAGTATTCATTGAGGTATGAGGCATGCAAGTGTCAAGCCTAGATACCATAGCACATGACCATTTAAAATGATCATGTAAATTAAACAGTGTCCAAGGACATAGTGAGGATCCTTGGGAAAATAAGTAAACATTCCCAAAGGAACCATAAATAATAGTTAGTTAGGAAAGTACAACCAACCCATGTGCAAGCACATGTGCAAGACATGTGAAGAAGCTTCCAAAGGAGGGGACCACCCTAACCGAATTCGGTTAGGGTAGTTAAGGGAAAAAACGCGTACAAGGGACCCCCCCATGTGGGGCATAACTTCCTAACTAATTATAGACTCTAACCTACTGCCTTAAATATCTAACCAACCTAGGACCAAACGAAATAAACTAATTAGTGCACCCGACAACCTAGGACCAAAACCGGGTTGGCACTAACCCAGTACTAGTTAAAAAGACAACCTAGTACCTAACCTAGGATGGTGCAAAAGGTTAGTTATGGTCCTAACAACTTATAGGTACTTTAGTAATTCCCCTATGTTACCTAATTAATTAATTTAGCAAATTAATTAATTAATTTAAAAGGGCTAAAACCGAAACTAAAAAGGAAATGTTTCAGATTTCGGTTAATACAAGAAAGGGACAACCTAGTACCTAACCTAGGATGGTCCAAAGAGTTTGTTAAGATCCTAACAACTTAAGGGTACTTTAGTAATTACCCTAGGATACTTAACTAATTAATTTAGCAACTTAATTAATTAATTTAAAGGGGCAAAACCGAAATCACAAAGCAATTTCCAGATTTCGGTTAAAACAAGAAAAAGACAACCTAGTACCTAACCTAGGATGGTTCAAAGGATTGGTTATGGTCCTAACAACTTAAGGGTACTTTAGTAATTACCTTAGGTCACCTAATTAATTAAATTAGCAATTTAATTAATTAGTATAAATGATCAAAATGAAATTCTTACACTAACCTAGTACAACTCAAGAAACATCCTAGTACTTAACCTAGGATGGTCCAAAAGGGTTAATTTTGGTTCCAATGACTTAGGGGTACTTTAGTACTTACCCTAGGTCCCTAAATTAATTAAATTAAGGATTTAATTAATTAATATAAAGTCAAAATGTTGACCAAAACCATAGTCAATACCAATTTCCAGATTTGACTAGGTGTTATGTTCTCCTATGTTTAGTCAACTTAGGAGGGGCGTTTTGGTAATTGGTTAATTAGTTTATTAAATATACTTATTAAACCTAAGTTTTATAATTCAAGATCAGTTCTTAAACATAAAAATCACGTTCAAACTCATAGAAAAGGCGACACAAAAACAGCAAGCAACGAACGAAAGAAAAATAGAAAATTTATCGATTTCTCTAGGGCGATTTCAAGGTTTCTTCAAGGTTTCGTTCAAGGTGGTCTTCGTAGATTAAGTTCTACATAAGGTATGGGTTTCTCTCCTGGACTTCTTTCTCCAGGAGAACTTTCTTTTGAATGATTCAAAGATCTTGAAAACTAGGGTTGTTTCCCGTCGTTCTTGTCGAACTCCTTTCCCTAGTATCCTTGTTACGATTTCAATGTTGAATAGGTTAGAAATCATGTTTTTGATATGTGGTGCTGACATATATTAATGTATATGGTTTTTTTTTTATTAAATAATTATTGAATGAACCTATTAATTGGACTCGTTTGATGCTAAGTGTTATTACGTGAATTAAAAGAATGATACTATGTTAAAGATATGTACGAAAATGTTATGTATGAAGATGTTACGATCTGTTGTGAATGCTTGCTGTTAATATGACGTTATGAAGATGATATATTCACCAAATTCTAATATGATGCTGTCCAAGATGTTTAAAAACGTTATGCCTAAAGTTATGTTATAAGGTTGGCTAAAAAGATCTCCATGAAATCATAATTTGAGCGAATGTTTGGCTTATGCCAATAAAATGACTAATAGTACATTGTTCAAAATTTAAATGGGATTATCTATAAGGTAATCTTTAAATAATTGAAAGATTGGCTAATGAACAATATATGTATATATACCAAACTAAACATTAACGAATGTAAAATTGACTTATGCCAACAAAGATGGTTATGAAATCTATGCCCAATTGTTTATGCCAATACTAATCGTATGCCAATAAAATGGCTAACAATGTCTTGCCCAAAAGTTGAATGGAATTGGCTTAGATTATTGCTTTTAAATAATGATGGAAAAATTGGCTAATGAGAATCTCATGAAACTATATTTGAATGAATGTTTGGCTTGTGCCAATAATTGGCTATGAAGTCATTTCCAAATTTTCTAGGCCAATACTAAATTTACACCAATCTTATATGCCCAAATAATGTAATGTCAAATTAAGCATGACCAACAGAACAAAATGAATCCATACTAAGGGTATGTCAATCAGTGGGACAAGTCCCAACATACCCTATATTATCTTATATGACTAAAATGCTGGAATGCCAAATGAATAAGCACATCTAAAGTAATTCAATGAATCCATAACCAAGAGTATGCCATTCATTGGGACAACTCCCAACATGCTCTAAAAGAATGACATATGAACTCACAAAACTCATTGAATGAAGTGCTTATCATCCATAAATGATGATATGAATCTAATACACTAAAGTAAGTAAGTAACGAATGTTATAACATAATTAAAGGGGTCTAAATTAAGTAAGTGACCAGAATGGGGTGTTAAAGGAAGTGAGACAAGTCTCACTTACACCTAAGCTACTATGTTAAAAGAATACTCACATATGAAGGTGTTAGAATGTGTGAGACCAGTCTCATTAACACCAAAGGATGATATGTAAGGACAATTCACATTCATCAATGTAAAGTAAGGATGATATGTAAGGACAATTCACATTTCATCAATGTAAAGTAAGGATGACAAGTCATCAAATTAGTAAATGTCTCAATCTTACTCTATATGTAAGTGTAAGGACAATTAACACTTAATACTAATGATGAGATAAAAAATCATCTAATGAGCTATGATGTCCTCATGCTAGAAGCCAGCTTCCACGATGTATGAGTTGAATGTAATGGAACTTTATACTGAGCACCGATAGGCTAGCTATGAGCGGTGATGCCTTCCTTCGGGAAGGGCGGAGGTTCACGTAACTCTCATGAGATGAGACTGTCCGGCATGCCGGGTATGGGTCTCCTTATATCTCCTAGTCTTGAACCTATACTGCCAATATAGGGATCTAGCAGGGTTCAATTCCCTATATTCGCTAGCATGTTTTGGTTTCACCTTGGCCAGTGACTCCACCTCTTTTCGGTGTGGGGAAGACACCGGATTTCATGATGCTCACATGATCTATGTCGGTTAATGTTGGAGTTCCTCAAAGTATGAAAGATAATGAAATGAACGATACCGAAGGTGTTTGTGCAAGACAATCAGGAGGTGAAATCATATTCAATTAATGACATTAGGTCATTCTTGGTCATTGCACTTCATGATCCCAATGAGAGTCATAAAATTCATCCTAGGTATAGCTGGTGTTTACATCAGTCTACGAATGAATGAAATGAATAATGTGAAGTACGAATGAACGAATGAAGCAGACTCTGTGTTTGCTAAAGAAGGCCCTCGGGTTGAGGTCCCATATGTTGGGCACTCACTTGAGATGTCTTAATGCTATATCAACGATTCCAAGGTCTCGTGTATATGAAATGTATAATATATAAAACATGAAAGTAATGAAATCAATGGCATAATCAATAGAGAATGACTTATGAAATGTAATGAATACTTGATGTAATGAATAACTTGTAATAAGGATAGTCAAATCGTGTCTAATAAAGTTTACAATAAGTAAAGGGCATAGCTAATAATGAATCCTCATGTTATGAAAATGATAAAGCCAAATAAATTGGCTTATAATGACTTTATATAATTGGCAAAAGATATTAGCCAAATAAGATTGGCTTATAATGACTTCTTACATTAGGCCAATAATACAATAATAGGAATAGTCACTAAAGATTGGTTTATAAAGAATTCATACCCAAAGTAAGCAAGATCATAAGCTTTAATGATATGCCCCAAGAACTATGCACATTATGCAATAAACTAAAGAATGAGTATAGTCAATAAGTATTGACTTATAAATAGATGCATGCCCCAAATTGTAGTTAAGTCATTTCCTTAATCTTTTGAATTACTTACTTGATTCATTGTGAGTATGGGACTACAATGAATCATTGAACTTGTAAGTAAAACATAGGACCAAAGGAGTTATTGAACTAGACAACAACAAGAAGAAAAAGACTGAAAAATAATCTAAATGTACAAAGAGGAGCTCTCGGGTTTGGAGGATCAAAAATTTAAATCTTCGCCCGAGTGGTTCTAAAATTATGTTGATGATACTAATGTGTTGTAATCATATAGAAAATGAGTTGTGTGCTTTGAATGCATTAAAATACATCATATTCATACCACAATTCACAACTAACGAATTAGGAAAGTCTAATGACTAGACTTTCCAGAAATGACATGTTTCTTAGGAAGAGCTTTCATTGATCATGCATAGCTCTATGTGTATGTGTGCACACACCCATACTTAGTACAAGTGGTGTACTAACCCCCTACTATTTACTATTTTTATAGGTGCAGGTCAGAGGATAGGTTGACAACACTTTCAGCGGTTTGGACTTCAGCGTTTCTCTAAACCATTTGGTAGGTCCTCATGATTTCGAGGATGCTACAGTTTTAGTGTAGCCTTAGTCTAAGACATAGTTAGTGGATGTTTTCCCTAGCATTTCTTTCGTACTTTCATTTGGAAGCTTTGTAATAAGGTCGTGTTTGGCAAACTATTTATGATATATTCATATTCAGTTTCAAATTGATTCTTTATAATAGATGGTTGTTCTATTGATGTTGAGCTTAGTATATAATATTTAATACGTAACGACTATATGAAGTCTAAGTAAACTTCATACGTTTAAAAAGTTTTAAATTTTCTGCAAATTTAACTAGATGAATGTGATGAATGTAAGATGAGGCTTGTTTGCGACCTCTGAGAGGTCAACGACGCCGGTGGCAATTCGGATTCAAGAATCCGGGTCGTTATATTCATAAGTGAGAACTACCTTTTCACTTTAGAAAACCACATACAAGTGAGTAAACTTTAACTCAACACTTTATCATAATCATGAGAAGTTAGTGTCAATCATAAAATAATCATATCTTAACGTACTTGCAGTATTCATAGCAAATTCAATAGTCAAGGGTTAAGGATGAGTAATACTTGCTATAAACATCACAACCACACATTAAACATTAAAGCATTACTATCTAAGTATATCACACTTCATATTTGGATTCAAGAAGAATCAATCTTCATACATTATTGCCCTTTCATTGCCTTCATATTTCAATTACCAAAGAATACATAGACAATGCATAAACAAGATAAATTCAAGAAGTAATACATATAAATTACTATTATACATATTCATATAGTCGTCATCTTCCACAATTACCATAGAACTTCAAGGCATAATGAGTGTAGGGAAGAACAAGGGTTCATAGGGGAAATCTTGAGTGATTAGCAACAATTGACCATCAACACTTAGTGAAACAATGATAAAATACTATAATTCATCACAATTGAATAACAATTTCGTTTCAAAAAGAGAACCTATGTCTAGATTGAAACCCTAGTTTTGGGGAAGTTGAAAATCATCTTTGAAATGGCCTTTTGGGGAAAGGAATCCCAAGAGTGAAAGAAACCATACCTTAGTGATGATATTTCCATGAATTTGAGATCAAATCCTTGGTGAATTCGTCCTACACATGAAGCTCTAGTGTTCTTCAATAGAGGTTGAAGTTTGGGGAGAGAAAAGCTAGAGAGAAGTTTGAGAGATGTGAGTTTGGGAATTGTGGGGTGTTGCGTTAATTTAATGAGGGTTATGTGTTATATAGTCCCTTAACTAACTAAATTAAACACCCCTAACTCTTAATTAACCATCTAATAAAGTAACTAATTAAACCACTCACTTAAAATTTAGATAGTAAAAATAGACCCTGACCTACGAGACCTCGAACTACGGTCCGTAGGTCCATCAATGACACCATACTGTTCAAGCGTCATTTCAATCAGAGACCATGATTTCTGGTTCTTTTAGAAAATTGTTAAGTGTCTACCAACGGAGCCTTTGACGCCTCTTCGATTGGCTTTGTGGATGCACACTGTCGAAAATGGCTTTTGGGTCAATTGGAAAGGTCCTCTCCAAGGACCCTTAGGGTGGTCCTTGGGGAGTCGTACCTGGACGTTTCGACCCTAAATTCTATTACTTGTTTAACACCTTTCAACAACTTTTCGTTAATGTAACGACCTGCTTAGTCGTTTTGAGCAGCAGATTTTATTTCGGGAAAACTGTCTGAGACGACGTATCCAACGACGGACCGTCATGGGCACGACGGACCGTCGAGGGTGTCTCGTTCCAAACACTTGAAATTCTTATATTTGAGTGCTGAAATCGACTCTCTGAACTCTGTGACGGACCTGCAGGACGGACCGTCACAGACATGACGGACCGTTGTGAGGTTCCGTTTCAAAACACTTCAACTCTTGAGAATTGGGTACTGAGAGCAATTCTCTGAAGTCTGTGACGGACCTGCAGGACGGACCGTCACAGACATGACGGACCGTTGTGAGGTTCCGTTTCAGAACACTTCAACTCTTGAGAATTGGGTACTGAGAGCAATTCTCTGAAGTCTGTGACGGACCTGCAGGACGGACCGTCACAGACATGACGGACCGTTGTGAGGTTCCGTTTCAGAACACTTCAACTCTTGAGAATTTGGTACTGAGAGCAATTCTCTGTCCGTCGTGACGGAAGTGCAGGACGGACCGTCGTAGGCACGACGGACCGTCACAGGTTGCGTAATCCCAGTCTGGGTCAAATTTCTGGGTAAGTTTTAAAGGGGAGTTTTGGAATATTCTTGCTATAATTATAAATTTTAGTGGGTCAATGTTAAAAACTCAAATCCTTGGGGGTGTAAAGGAGATTGACTAGAGTTACTTATTGGGTTATTTCCTCATCTTTTATACCTAATTATTTGCTAATTAGGGAAAAGAGAGAGAGTTTTGAAGAAGAAAAATAGAGAGAACAAGGAGAAGAGAGGAACGATCTATAGAGAGAGACAACCAAAGAGGAAACAAAAAGCTTTGAGAGATTGCTTGCTTGATCAAGAATCCTTGGTGAAGGTAGGTTATGGTTTTGATACTATTCGTAGTAAACTCTTCATAGTGAATGATATGTATTGGTAGTATTGTAAACCCTTCTATATGCTTAATTGTATGCTTGCATGAATGTGATTATGTGATTGTGATAAAATAAGCATAATGAAGCTTTTGAATCTAAAATCTTGAAGAACCCTAATTCACCTTGTTATTGATGATGCCTTGGTATAAAAGAAGGCTTGATGAACTAAAGTAATGAGATTGATGATGCCTTGGTATACAANCAAAGAGGAAACAAAAAGCTTTGAGAGATTGCTTGCTTGATCAAGAATCCTTGGTGAAGGTAGGTTATGGTTTTGATACTATTCGTAGTAAACTCTTAATAGTGAATGATATGTATTGGTAGTATTGTAAACCCTTCTATATGCTTAATTGTATGCTTGCATGAATGTGATTATGTGATTGTGATAAAATAAGCATAATGAAGCTTTTGAATCCAAAATCTTGAAGAACCCTAATTCACCTTGTTATTGATGATGCCTTGGTATAAAAGAAGGCTTGATGAATTGATAGAATGATGTTAGTGGATCGGAGTGTCACGTTCCGACACATAGTATTAGGGGATCGGGTGTCACGAACCGACACGTAGAATTAGGGGATCGGAGTGTCACGTTCCGACACATAGTATTAGGGGATCGGGTGTCACGAACCGACACGTAGAATTAGGGGATCGGAGTGTCACGTTCCGACACATAGTATTAGGGGATCGGGTGTCACGAACCGACAAGTAGAATTAGGGGATCGGAGTGTCACGTTCCGACACATAGTATTAGGGGATCGGGTGTCACGAACCGACACGTAGAATTAGGGGATCGGAGTGTCACGTACCGACACATAGTAGTAGGGGATCGGAGTGTCACGTACCGACACAAGAGGAAGAAAGATAATGAATCTTGAGAGATGTTAATATACTCAATGTAATGAACCTAATTTCCCAAATGAGTGTGGTATTGAGGCTTGAGTCCTCATGGATGAACTTGGTAGTACTTATTGATGATTATAGTACTTGTTGCTACATGTTGAGTATTGTAGTTGATTTATGATATGAACTGATATATACTGTTTTCTATTTTGAGTTGGCCGATGATACCTACTCAGTACTTGTGTTTTGTACTGACCCCCTACTTGTTGTTTCTTTCTTTGTTATTTGGGGAATGCAGCAAACGTACCGTCGTCTTCAACTCAGCAGCAATTCTAGCCAGTCTTCACTACACCGGATTTCAGGGTGAGCTAATGCTTCTAGCTTGGACTGGATCTTCCCTTCAATGTCTTGATGCCTTGAACTTCCGGCATGGACTAGCCTTTTATTTATTTTAGCTTCTTAGATACTTTTAGATTAGTAACTTGAGAATAGATGTTCTTGTGATGATGACTTCCAGATTTTGGGGATAATGAGTTTTAAGTCTTCCGCTTTGTATTTTGTTCAATATGTTGGGGTTTTAGATTGGTTGGTTCGCTCACATAGTAGGATAAGTGTGGGTGCCACTCGCGGCTCGATTTTGGGTCGTGACAGTTAAATTCCGACTTTTAAAACCACATGAAACATGCCAAGGTACACTAACCTTTATTTCACTAGTCTCCGAACATCATGGACGTTTCTTGATGTTTTGACTTTAACACTTCCTAATTAGTTTAAATATGTTATTTTATGCTTAGAAATAATGTTTTGAGTTTTAGTTCATCATGTGAGGCTCTAGACCGAGTCATGAAATTTTCAGAGTGTTACATTACAACTAGATCTTGATTGCACCTTAGGATTAGGAAAATACTATGTTCACTTGTCCTTACAACACATATGCTTTCAAACGCATGCCATTTCGACTTTGCAATGCACCAACAACTTTTCAAAGGTGTATGATGGCCATTTTTGATAAAATGGTGGAAGACTTTGCAGAAGTGTTCAATTATTATTTCTCAGTGTTTCGGAAGTCTTTTGATGTATGTCTCCCAAATCATGATAAGGTACTTGCTAGATGTGAAGACACTAACTTAGTTCAAAACTGGGAGAAGTGTCATTTTTTGGTTAGAGAGGGGATAGTGTTGGGACACAGTGTGTCTAAATCTGGGTTAGATGTTGATAAGGCCTTGGTTGAAGTCATTGAGAAATCGTCCCCTCCCATTTCTATAAAAGGGGTGCATAGTTTTCTTTGCCATGCAGGTTTTTACAGACGATTCATCAGCGATTTTTCTAAGATTGCAAGACCTATGTGCAGTATTTTGGAGAATGAGGTGAAATTTGACTTTGATGCAATGTGTCTGAGAGCTTTTAAGATGTTGAAAAAGAACTTAATTGAGGATCCCATTCTAATTGCTCCTGATTGGGAATTACAATTTCAACACATGCGTGATGCGAGTGATGTAGCAGTGGGTGCAGTGTTGGGACAGAGAAAGAGTAAAGTGTTCCACTCCCTTTACTATTCAATCAAGACCCTTGACTCTACACAAGATAATTACATAGTGACTGAGAAGGAGATGCTAGCACTAGTGTTCGCTTATAAGAATTTAAATAATTGTTTTCACATACCATGAAACTATCAGGTACCTATTGAATAAGAAGGATGCTAAACCAATGTTGATTCGTTTCATATTGCTTCGAGAGTTTGACCTTGATATAAAAGATAGAAAAGATACTAATATCCAGATAGATGATCACTTATCTAGGATGGAGGACTTCTCACACGTGAATGAGGGTGAGCATATCCGGGAAGAGTTTCCAGATGAACAAGTGATGGCACTGGATATCTCTCAAGTGATATGTTATGTGGACATTGTGAACTTTATAGTTAGTTAAGAGTATCCTCTAGGTAAAAATACTAAACAAAAGAAAAAGTTAAATCATGATGCCAAGTTCTACATCGGGGATGAACCATTCTTGTTCAAGCAAGGTGTCGACCGGGTAGTGAAAAGGCACATTTCAAAGTTTGAGGTTAAAAAAGTGTTAGAGAGTTGTCATGCCAGCACATATCAAGGACACCATAGAGGAGAGTACATTGCTCATAAGGTTTTACAATCTAGTTTCTTTTGGCCCTCTCTATTTAAAAATTCTATTGCTTTTGTGAAGGGTTGTGACAGATGCCAAAGTTTGAGGACTATATAGAGGAGACACGATAATCCACTAAAAAACATTTTTTTGGTGTAAATCTATGATATGTGGGGTATTGAATCCATAGGTCACTTCCCACCATCTAGGGGAAACCACTACATTCTTGTGGCTGTGGATTCTGTAAGTAAATGGGTTGAGGCTGTCTCTCTTACCTCCAATGACTCAAGAGTGGTAATCAAGTTCATCAAGAAGCACATCTTTACTCACTTCGCTTATGAAAATTCCAAGCTTTACAAAGAAAACACGAACAAGTGGCATGACAAGCACATAGTTACTTGAACTTTCACCCTGAGAATCTTTAACTCTAGACTTAGGTTATTACCCGAAAAACTAATTTCTAAATTGAGTGGTCCTTTTGAAGTTGTATGAATGACACAACATTGGGTGTGGAATGAAAAGGAGAGATTGGTCCGACGTTCTTGGTAAATGAGCAAAGAGTGAAACACTACTTCGGTGTTTGACTCGGATCGTGATCGAAAGGTTCTTGAGCTAAATAATGAATGATCCAAGTTGCGTCATTCCGCGACGTAAAATCAAGCACTACATGGGAGGCAACCCATGAATTCTATGTAATAGGTAGCAGTCTTACTTAATTTTGAATGTTTAGCATATTTTTAAATTCCTAGGTGTAGATTTTTTACTTTTCCTAGTGTTTAGTTAGATAGGACTTTAGATATTTAAAAGAAAAATGTAAAAAGATCAGTCCTGCCAAGACAAAAACGAAGGCGCTGGGTGGGAGGCAACCCACAATTATTATGTCACCTTTTCAGTTGATGCACTGGTCATGGAAGGAGAAATGAATCAAAAACTAAAAAAATACGCTGAAAATGGGAGATTAGACGAACACCTGGCGCACCATGTCAGAGGCTAAGTACTGAGGCTCATTTAGGGCATACTAGCAGCGCGTCACACTACCATCGCGCCAGGCCTCAGTCACAACGCTGATGGTTTGAGAAGAAAGGGAGCATCGCGCCACCAGGGTGGGTGCATACCAGGTGCGTCGTTCCAGGACTGATTGACTGAAACCCATTTTAGGCGCACTAGAAACGTGTCGCGCCAGACTTCCAGACACGTATTAGGCGCGGTGCACTCGACCTGGGTAGGCAAAATTTTTAGAAAGATTTTATTTTCTTCACCGGACCCACTAAATCCCATTCTTTTAACACCATCCCCCCCCCCCCCCCCCCGTGCCAAAATTTTCCCGAATTTACCAAAAATTTTCTCTCTCTAACTGTTCAATAATCTCTCCCCAAATCCAATTTACATCTTCATCTTCCCCAAATCTTCTTATTTCCCAAACCCCCCCAAACCCTAAATTCCTCCATTATTCTTCACCACCACCTTCTCCCCATACCTTTTATTCCACATTCAACAAAAAAATCCACCCCACACAAACAAACAACCAAAATCCCACCAACCCTACTGCCCACCCGAACCACCCCCACTTTATCCCCCAACTCTCTCTTTTATTCTTTTTCTTAGTTTCATCGATCATTTGGGTATTGTTACGGCTTCTAAAGGCAAGAATGTCGTTCGTGGTTCGGGTACCAAGAGGAGTCGGAATAGAGTGTCTATAAGAAATTCCAATGGACAACCCACTGATTTGACACCATAAAAGTTTGGTAAACAAGCATTAATGTCATACGTGGATGACTGGTATGACTCTCAACTAGAAGCCAAGTACCTTGGCGATGAGTAAGTCAACGAGAGGAGGTTGTGCCAAGAATTTCTTCATATTCACGCCTAAATCCGATCTTTGGGACTACAATATGTCTTCATGGACGAATGTGAGTGTAATTTAAGCCTAGTCCGTGAATTTTATTCTAATTTTAATACGCCCTGTTGAGATTAATAAAGTTTTTATTCGTGATGTGTGCGATTTACTGTTGAGGGGTTGAATGATTTTTTGGGTACCCCCAATAGCAAAAATGCTGATTTTATAAATATGGTTGAAAGACCCATGTATCGTGATATTTGGCATACTTTGTGTAGGGTGAATTTTATGTTTAGGTGGGACAAGGTTAACGACATGGGTCGCCATTTGAATCTCCGCTATGGGTACCTTAACTTGGAGGCTAGATTTTTGCATAAGATTGTGTGTAGCACTTTACTCCCGGGAAAGCACATGACTGATGTTACTAGGGACAGAGTAGTGTTGATATATCATTTAATGAAGGGTTTACCAGTCATTGTGGGGGATTTTGTGAGGTACAAGATGCTTATATTTAGGACCAACAAGAGATGGTGTTTTCGTGACGGGAGCATCATTACTAGGTATCTACGGGCGCTAATAATTAAGAAGGAGGTTCATGATGACTTCCCTCCCCTTGCCCCTCATCTAGTATGCCACTTGGTGGATTTCAGGCGCAGTAAAGTGCATGATCCTTCCCATGGGCCTTTTTTTACTACTATTGATAGGAAAGCTCGTGACGATAGTTTGATGGGGTGCATTATTTGCATGGCTGAATTACAATTGCGAATTGGCGGTCTCGCTGTGATTGAGGAGGAAATGGACACACTAGTTGAGCACTACTATTAAATGGAAAATGATATGTACATGTGCGGGATGGTCCCATCATTCCACGAACCGATTGATGATAATGATGCGACACCTGATGAAGAGGATGACATTACTGAGGATGAGTTTGATTCCACTAGCCCCAAAGACGATACTCCGAATGAGGCCTACATGCCGACAGGGAGTTCTATTTTACCTTTCCACGTTGTTTTAATTTTGAACACTTAAAATAATGTATTGTTTATGTGTGGGGTGGATGTTGAACTTCATACTACATAGTTTGTTTCTTTATCGAGATTTTTTGATTTTTAGGAGGGTTCCTCGCATTTTGTTATTGGTTCTTTTCCTGAGGATAGTCCCTTTGAACCGACTAGGTATAGGTATTGCTTTATTGAGTCATAGAGTCGTCTAAGAATGACGTTTCCCGATGAAGGATGGATGACGACCGTCTTAAGGGAAAATTAGTCATTAGGATTAGAAGTAAGAAACCTATTTCTTTGGCACTTTGAAACCTTATCTAAATAGTTGGTTGGACGTCATGGGTGGCAACACTTCGTTTGCAATAGTAAGATAGTAATCATAAAAACAAGGATCATCTCTTTGTGTTGACTCTAATTGGAAAATAAAGAAGTTGGGCTGAATTGTGTGCACACACCGTAATGCATTTTATGTGAGTACGCTACAGGTTTTTGTCCTTACGTTTGAAGTGATGTCATCTGTGATTGAGGCGTTTCTTCGAATAGCCATGTTTTAATGTTCCTTGTATGCCTCTAAATAAAATACCTCTATCTTAGCCCACATTGAGCCTGGTAGCCTTAATTTGTTCTAACCCACTTCAGAGCCAAATTACTTCTTATTGATACCATTAGTTTGATCCAAATGTACTTAATGCAATATGTTTAGTTGAAGAACATTAAAACTACTGTTGAAATGGATATGGTAGTAGTGATTCGTTTTGTGGAGAAGAAAAGAAGAGGTACACAAATGGTAACCCATACATCATAAAAGTTTGTGATTGGCCATGGTACCTTGGGACATTGTTCACATAATCAAAGGCTAAAAAGCCTAAGTGCCGGTGGCTATTCCGAACAAAAAAAAAGAAATGAAAAAGAAAAAGAAAAAGAAGGGGCTCAAGTGAAAGTGAAGGCAACAGATTGAATTCAATTGGAAAACATGTTATAGGAAATGAAAAAGTGGTGTATGTTAGAAAGGAAAATAAAATATGTGTATTAGGGAGGATGAGTCTCTATATTGTACCCAATTATATCCCTCCTTACCCAAAGCCGACGTTACCACCGAATTAAAGTCCTCTAGATTGAAAGTTAACACTTTGTAAAAATTTCAGTACACTAAGGGCAAGCTTATGGCATGTTAGGATATATGAAACTTCATTTTTGAGGGTGAGAGTTCATGTTATGAAAAATATCCTTAATAATATAACAAATTGTTGTTGGTGTTAAAGAAAGGCTAAACTTATATTAATGAGGGCATTCACGGAACATGTTTGGCCCTTAATCTTGTGTTTTGTCTCTATGATGTTGCATTAGCCCGAATATTTGAGAGGAGTCGTGCATCGAGGGTGTGAATTATTTGATTGGTGGACTATTAAAAACGAGTTGAAATTCTTGAGGTAGTAGTTGCCACAAGTTCATGAATAAATATTTTTGGTAGATTGTAAAGTTAGGCGAAGAGTCTAAAGGGTTAAGAGTGTATTGTGGTAATATAGTGTTTGTTCGCGGACTAAATAATGTGTAAGTGTGGGGTGATGATCATGGGCATGTTTATAAGACCAATTATGACAAAGTACGGATCTTTAACGTTAGTTTAGAACATTATCTAATCTAACTAGCATGTTTGGCTCAAGATTGCGATGATTGCATACTAATATACACGATTAGTGATTTTTTTAGGTTACTATGGGAAATTATCAAGTATTTGAAGTAAAAGGAGTTGAAGGAGAAAAGACGCAGCCAGGCGCAACTCTGGCGCGATACCCCTAGAAACCCTGGCGCAGAAAGGGTGCGATGCGCCAGGACAAGTAGACTGACGCTGATTTCAGGTGCACTGGCAGTGCGGCAACCCATCCTTACACGAATTTGTTGGAAAAAGTTAAGCTAAAAGGATTCCTCTTTGAAGTATAATTTACTACAAATAGACTGTTAGGGCCTCATTGTTAGGGTTCGACTTTTTAATTGGAGTGCAAAAGCAAGAATTCAAGTTTGTAATACGTTTTCATCTTCTAACTATTTTATTTTTCAGAAATCACATGAACAATTGTCTTTTGGTGGTTTTTGAATAGTATGAGTGGCTAATTGCCGTATTTCTGGGGTTGTAGCTATGAATCAAATGTTTAATATTATTGGTTTTTGAATTGATTCTTTGTCTTCCACATAAGTTACTTCTATATTTTTGATTTACTATTTTTTTCTTAGTCACCATAAGATAAACTTAGTGTCTTATCTTAAAATCAAGAGAGGAGAGATTAGATAGAAAAGAGGATATAGAGAGCTCGATCGACCCCTTTGATTGAGGTGATTTGTGTTCAGGAGTTACGCCTGGACGAACAACTTGCTTGGTTACAAAATAGGATAAAATATAAATGCTTGCCAATTAGCTTACTTATCCCCGCTCAACTATGTAGTTAGGTATCTAATGGGGTAGCCGACGAAAGGTGTGTAGCCCGACTCGTATAATTAACCCTACAAACTAGTAACTTGACAACAAAAATTAGTTCTAAGCCAATATTATTATGCATGACATTCAACATATTCTAAAACCTTGGATTTCCATTTTCTTTCTTGAAACACCATTTTAAAATTATTCAATCTTTGTTACTTTTATTCATTGCTAAAGTAGTCGTAGCTAATAATCAATCATCATAGTTACTTTTACTTTTAGTTGTAGAATTAAGTGTTACATATATTTTGATCATAAGTCCCTTAGGAACAATAATTCCTTTGTAAAAAAGAATCTATATTACTTGCGTGACCACATACACTTGCATGTAGGGGTGTCAAAATAAACTCAAACATATGTAACCCGTCCAACCCGTCCAGAATTTGAAGTGTTGGGCTCAAGATAATTTGAATTTGGTTCAATCTCAACCCATTCAAGATTAACCCATTTGAAGAGAATTCTCAATTGAGCCCAATTCAATCTTACATTTCAACCCGTTTTAAAACTTTTTATTAAGATATGTTCCTATATTGAAGGAATGAATTATTATCTATTTAACATCTTTTAGAATTTATCTATCAATTTGTTACCTTCATAACAAAAAATTCTTGAGTGGAAATTCAAATTGTGATTATAAAAGTTAAATATCAATATGTTAAATTATTGAGATTAATCGGGTCAAATTGGGCGGGTCAAGACCCAAACCGTTTTTTAGCCTATTTGAGCCCAACCCATTTGAGCCCAAATTAAACTTGGGCAGGTCAAGACCCAACCCGATTTCTATTCAACCCATTTAAGTATTTCCAATTTCAACCCAACCCGCCCATTTGACACCCATACTTGCATGTATATTAGGCAACACAACATGTAATATATATAAGGGTAGAAACAAAACAAAAGCATAAATTGAATAATAGAAATGTAATAACAAGTAGAAGTTAAGGAAAAATGATATTTGTACAAAAGTCCCTCCTAGAACCGTGAAGTCACAGGTTGTAAGTTGTTTAAACACAAGAGTCTAAAGTCATAAAAATTGACCCAAAATAAAAGCTTGTCTCAAAAAGCGAAAGACTAACAATCAAAAAAAGGTAGAGGTCAGTAAGTGCAGGACAACAAGTACTTACCCTCACCATAGAATAGAATCTCTAATGGGCTTGAATGATCAATGCCGATAGCAAGTAATTAGGCTTTCATCATAGAACATATTCAGAGTGTAGCATTAGTACAAAAACAACATTTACTTAGTAGGTATAATAGGCCGACTAACACATAATGGGAGTGTAGACCAGATCAAGAGGGAGTCAGGACATCTATTGTGGTTGTGACAATTGGTGGGCAAAGAAGTATGAAATTTAAAGCAATATTAAATGATAGAATATAGAAATAGAAGAGGTCAAATTGGAATCTGAAAGAAATGCAAACGGGTGTACTTATAAATGAAAAAGAACTAAGTTCAATTAACTAAACATAACTTACCCCCATAAGCCAAAAAGGTCTATAAAAACCAAAACAGACCCTCATAAGTTAGACAAGTTTACAATATGGCTACAACTATTAAGTTCAAGGCGTAGCCCATACCAAAAACTGTAGATAATCTCCAGGTAACCAATAAGAGCCTTATAATGCTAAGGAGTACATATATTGTACCTCAAACTAAATGTCGTCAAGGGGCAATAGGCTTAAGCTAGAGTGAATAAAAACCTTATAGAACAAATGTCAGCACAACAAGACCTTGAACCATTGATTATAATGGCTTCCAAAGGTTCTCATTTAAGGTCATCATCACAGAACCATCATGGAATGACGTCTACTAGTAGATAATAAACACAATACTCAAAGCACGAACGAACTCCAGTGCCCAATGGTCAAGAAAATCTTGAAATCCCAAATGCAATCCACGGGGCTATAAAAGAGAGAGAGATAGTGGATAGAAGGAGATTAAAGTTGAGTCCTTGACTAATCGATGGCTTATTTATATTAGACTCAAGTATTCTGCACAAGTCCATAGGGAGTTAACCATCTGAAATGTTATCAAAACAGAATAAGGCCAAATTGCACCAAATATAGTACGACTACGACTACAACTAGTGTAACCCTAAACTAAGATGCTCAAAATAATCAACAATAACATCAATTGACGTAAAACATAAGGTAAGGGTAATAACATAACACAATCAACATGTTCCTAATCTTTAGGATCCCAAAATACCCCTAAAACATAAAATCTAACAATTTAGCATGATCAACTAGGTTTCCATCCCAATTAGCAAAAATAAATATAATTTCAGATATTCCAGCTCAAACTAAGGAATGGGAAGTCATATCCTACCTTTAGGCTAACCAGAATTTGAAGCTCAGAATAGTGGAAACCAACACCATTCTACGATTCACTCTTTAAAGAACAACAAAATATCTAAGTTGTCCCAAAATAGAGGAAAACACTACAAATAAAAACTCTCTTACACTTCCCAATGAAATACCTAGGTGTCCCTGCACTTTTCGAACATAGTGGAGTTCAAATAACCTAAATCTAGGATATATTTTAGAGGAAAAATAGCCAAAGGAAAATTATAATTCCTTGTTGATCGGGTCGGCCATTAAATAAAGACTAGACCAAAATCCTACTTAGTGAATACAGCATGAGGGGCCTAAAACATGGAGCATCAATAATTAACCCTTCTCAAATGGAAAGAACGCCTTACAAATTCTAAGGGTAAAGAAATAAGGCCATGTGAATGCGGTAGGGACCCATGAACGCATATAGGAGGGAACTAACCCATCACCAATGAAGCATGGACCCCGGGTATATCAAGACCAAATTCATTAGTCTTTGAACATGTGCAGGCCAAATATTGATTGTACCAACTGATGCAAATCAACTAGTTTCACAACTCAAAACCTCCAAAGGGATTCTCGTAATTTATTCAAAAACTTGTGCACGTAAACGAGATACGCAAATCTATCAAATTCAACATTCCAAAGTCAATGGAGTAGTCTAACCTCCCATCGGAATCACTCCCATGATCATTAACACATTGCAAACATCATATATGAACTCTTGATCTTCCTCAACCTTGGAACTCTGGAACTTTGTAGGCTTCACTCTAGTGAAGTCTCTCACTCTAGGTTCCTCCATACCCACATTGTTCATGGGAACCGCAACCTTCCTATTTGCTTGGGCTAGCATGGAATGAGACAATACCTAAAAAGAAACCCTAAGCTTTGCAGTAGTCACTTGCTCGACGAAAGGGTTGACCGGAGTTTGATGAGCTTGCGGAGGAGCTTCGTGTTCCGAATTCTCCTTCATATTCCTTCTACCATGAGCTCTTTGAGTAGCCATTTCCTGTAGATCATTAGATAGGGATTAAGAGAGAGACTTTATAGAGTCAAACTCTATGACATGACATTAGATTAATGAAGAAGTGGATCTTCCTAAGCATCTTGTAGCCTCTCATTCAAAAATGAGGCGGGCTTTAGACTCATGAACAACACTTTACTCGATGTGGCTTATAATATATCCAAGATCCATTCTAACTCTTGTGATTTGACCACCATGTTTTTCACGACCAAAGGGTTTACCCTAGATATGAAATGGTGTATAGGACCTTGAGAGACTCCATACAACCCACATAGCATTTAGAACATACAAAATGGAACATTAGAGATAAACAAGTACATTTCAAGTGTCATGACCCAGGGGTACCCCCTAGTTGTGACACGGCATACAAAACTCTAGAAAGTCCCATACAAGCCTCTTAGCATATCATAAAATCTGATAATAGAAAAGTGCAGGGAATTAAAAACATTTTTCAAATAATGTCGAAGTTTCTTAGAATGGAGCGGAAGTCTTTAACATTTTCTCAAATCATCTAATACTTGAAAAGACTTAGGGACGTAGCCCAAATAAGACATAAGGTAAAGGTGGTCAAATCATCGATGCTGTGAGGACTGACCAATTCTTCACTTTCTTGCTCTACTAAGATCCTAGCCACGAGGATGGAACTCAATATTGCCTGACCTTACATTTGATAAGAATGTAGGCAACAATATGCGTTAGTACAATAATGTAATAAATGTGATGGCTAACATAAATCATCAACATAAGCATAACATAGGCATAAGAGATAACAACATAGTTATATGCCATAATAATAAGAGACATCAACAAAACCTAGGAGAACTATTTTATAAGTACCCTCAATGTTTGCTTGTGCAATACATGGATAAGACCCCATAAATCTCACTCATGCTAAGCAAACTCCTTTAGGTCCTCATTCATATTCATAATACTTTGATTTAATCATTAGCTTAATCCTTCTAGGCAAGGAAACATTTACCTTAATCAAACATATGAAGGAAGGAAAGTATGGCCACAACCAATGCTAAAACTATACTAAGTAAGGGAACGCTTCATACCTAGACTTAAGTCATACTTGTGCAATGTATGAATACCATACTACTATCCACACTAAGTACTCATTTGGACTATCATGAATTCTCACTAGTTAGGGACTTGTACCTCTTAACTATTTGTCTCTATTCATATAAGGTACTTCTCTATTTAGTACATAGAAAGTCATCACATATGAATGGGAACAGGACATCAATTCAAGGATACGAAGGAATATCACCTTACTAGGCTATACCAAGTTAATAATCTAACTAACATGACCTTACTATGCTAAGTCAAGCTACCATGGAGACATACTATCATACTAGTCCAAGCTATCAAATGAATGGTATAAATATTCCATCCTAGCTACCATGGAATATATCACATGATTTTAATGCAAGCTATACTTAGGAGAGTATGATTATCAATCATAAACTACAATGAGTACTACTAACTCAAGCCAACCTTACAAGCACAGCAAGATGCTAATGTAAGCTGTCCTTTGAAGAGTATGAATCTCAATACAAAGCTACCATTAGGAGAGTATATATCCTCAATCCAAAATCTACAATGAAGTGGACTTGGCCTAACCAAATCATTCTTCCATGAAAGGCATTTTACAGTGCTAGATCAAGCTACCATGAAAAGCACCTTACTATGCAAATTCAAGGTAATGAAGGAAGAATACTATGTCTCAATTCAAGCTACAATGAAATGATGTGGCCTCACCAAGTCAAGCTACCATGAAATACATGTTATAATGCTAGATAAAGCTATCCATAAAGAATCGAAATCCTCAATCCTAAGCTACCATTACTACTTCTAGTCATGTTATAAAAGAAAAGTTCACATATCACAACTTCAAGCTGTCATAGTTCATATATTCTTTGATTCATTATAGGTGAGAAAGCCTTTCAACCTTGAATCATTCTAATTTCTGTGTGAGAAAACCTTTCACATTATACATACATACATAGATACATACATATACGCTTTACTCTAAAAGCCCTGACCGTCTTCACTTATAATATATATGATTGATCTTAATCAATTCATGTTTATATGTTTTACTTCATAGGAAATCTAGTCATACTTCATCAGAAAGCACTTTATCTCAAGCAGTATTAATTCTAGTTCATCATGCATACAATAGCCCCAATCAATTCATGTATATTTCCTTAATTCTCACAAGATATATAATATATTTCATCAATTCTAGAAGATTACATCTAAATTCCCAATTTCCCCTTTCATCGCATAAACCCAACTGTATCAAATTCACCTTAGAATCGTAGGTTAATCCCGACTATATGTACAGTCATACTAAAACATGCAACAGGTATCATAAACGAACAAGAAAAATTATAAACGTTCATAATCAACTCGTTTGGATCATAACCCATAACATTAGAAGAAACCCTAATTTGACTTGGGGAATTTTTCTTCTAAATTGGGGAGAACATGAGCTTGATGAATGAAAGGAGTCCATGAATGAATAAACCATCATACCTTGATTACAAATCCTAACAAGCTTTAATTAGTAAAGACTTGACTTGACCTAGCTTGATTTAGAAAAATCAAGAAAACCTTTCTTGAAATTCTTGAATTTGTTTCTTGAAATCTCTATGACCAAGAATTATAATTTTTCATTAGTGAACATGAAAATATGATTGTTTTGAGCCTTTTATTAGTCAAGAAATTCCTTTATGGTTTTCTTGGAGGTATAAAGACAAAAACAACTAATTTTAATATTTTCCCGTCGGCTATTTCATAACAGAACTGCAGAGGTAACTGAATTAGTCATAACGTTTTACACAAAAATCTGATTGACGCAAAATTGGTGGCGTTGGAAAGTAGATTCAATTACCTTTAATTCGATTAGGTTATGACTAACATAATTCTCAATATTCTAAGAGATATGGTTGTTTGAAGTTTACCAAGTAAAATCTTATGTCAAAAGTTTATTGGTAAGGAAACTTTCAACTCTACTTTATGCAAGGATTTTCTAATGACCTTAATTGATATCCAAAATCATCCCCACACTAAAGAATTGACATTAATACCTAAGAAAATCTAGAGTCACACAGTATGACCTTATACAAAATTAAGAATGGTTTGGGCTTAACATAGAAATGTTTGGGGAGTTACATCAAGTTCTAAACATTTTATAAAAGAAAAGCGGAAGACTAAACATTTGTCTCAGTAGTCATCTAATATAATAGAATGAAATTCTGCCTAGCCCATACATAATGTCCAAAACTGAAAAAATGAAAGTGGCTGAAAACAAGGAAAATTTGTCCTCGAAGCATAAGGACTCACCCAAGCTCAGAAATTTCGAAATCAATCAGTAGCCCAAAAATGGAGGACCTTGACTGTCAGACCTTACATTTGGGGAAATATAGGCAAGAGCGTGCGTTAGTAAAAAATATTATACCAAGTATGAAAACAATGCATAAAACATTTTAAAGCATGATATAAAAGGGTTAGAATGCATAAGTAATAAAACATGGTCAATGAAAGATAGCATCTCTAAAACCTTTAAATTCATGTGACATACTGCTTAAAGTAACCTTAGTTCATTATTATTATTGTGGGATGTACCCTTAACCGACATATAGATCAAGAACTTCTAGCTTAAGTTGATTCCACAAGCTAATGTCTACATATGTATGGGATGAGGATATTTCTTCTCGAAACCATCCTCTACTAACGGGAGAGCCTACATCTCAATATCATCTCGGTGCTAAGCATAATTCCCACTGAGTAGTAATTTTATTAACTTTTTCTTATTATCCATGGAAGGGCATGTTATTTTCCAATACAAGCTAATCTTCGTTAGGATACCTCTTTTATCTCTGATTCATTTAGGTGAGAAAACCTTTCAATCTTAGAATCCTTACTATGTGAGGAAGCCTTTCTCAATCACTCAT
Organism: Solanum sitiens; assembly: GCA_016801875.1. Classification (NCBI taxonomy): domain Eukaryota; kingdom Viridiplantae; phylum Streptophyta; class Magnoliopsida; order Solanales; family Solanaceae; genus Solanum; species Solanum sitiens. Next base: position 174,710 of record JABWTJ010000715.1, read on the forward strand.
TCATGTGTATATGAGAAACCTTTGAACAACACAACAACAATAATATCATTGATACTTCACTCTCAAAGCATCCTTAGAAAATTTTCATATATTTCTATAGAACATGCATAGTTCAATAATTCATCCTTTCAAGGTTCAAAACCCACTTCAAATTATAAAATATAGAAACTTGGGTTACACATGAGTTCATGGAAATTCATCATAATTTCTTGTAATTCTATCAAATCATGCATGATTTCGTAAAAATATTCTTTCATAATCCAAGATACACATTATATGCTCATAACTAGTAAAACACGTGGATTATCAATTCATGCATAAGAGGTCATAATTCAATAATTTAAATCTATCATCAAGAGAACCAATGGAATTGACGAAAACCCTTACTCAATTGGGGATTTCTAACTTTAAAATAGGAAAATTTGGGAACTCCTTGATTGGAAGGAATACACGGATGAAAAATATCATACCTTACTATCAAAGCCCCAAAGCAATTGAAAAATGAAGGCTTGATATTGAACCCTGTCTAGAATCATCTTATTCAACCTTCTAGTGAGAGAAATACCTTTGGAAGATAAATACTCAACTTCATTTGGTGAGTTTGAAGATATTGAAGTGAATGAATTAATTTGGGGTCAAAATCACTTATATAGGGGTTTTAGGCATGGGAAAAACCGACATAGTATTAAGATCAAACAATTAGGAAAAGACCAAACTACCTTTAGAATAATAAATGACCTTTAAGATACTATCTTTGACCGACAGATAGTGGTTTGAGAAATGGTCTGTCCTGCACATCTTTTATCTCCATCAAAGACTTGACTTTGGGTCCATGATCCATGCACCACACTCCACGGACCGTGGACCCAACGAATGTCTATTGGTCCAAGTCGTGATTTGGGGTCCTTTGGGCCTTGTTGGATGGACAATGAATGGACATGATCCATAGTTTGTGGCTCAATCCATGAGGCTTGGTTTGTCTCTGTCGGATGGCACCACAAACTTATGAACACTGCTATCTTGGCCATTCTCAAGTACAATGTGTTACAATTTGTCACTGTAAGACCCCCAAAATGAGTTAGGGTGTCTAGAGACTCATATGTACCTATAAGCTTGTTAACATGTTAATTAAGTGTTTTAAAGCATGTATGATTTATTTGAAGTCATTTGGAAGTCAAACGTCGAAGAACGTTCAAGCCGTTCGAAAGTTAGCCCTTGAGACGTGCATGTGTGACTTGAGTGTGCCTAGCATTTTTTGATGTGTTGCCAGTGTTGTTTGATGCTCAAACTAGTAAGGAAGGTCTTTAACATTTTAAGGTGTATATTTACGATGGATATTGGATTCTCATGGATTATTCATCATGTTTTCGTGGATTTCTTCTACAATGAGGTATGGTCATCCTTCATCGCTAGATAATCTTTCATCTAGAGAGTTCCTTTCAATGTTTTCAAAGAAAGTTCATGATCAAATCTCCAATTTTCCAATCTAGCCATGTGTTCTTTCTCAAAATATTTTCAAAAGCATAATTATGATAATTTGATGATTAGCTATGATTTTTCATGTTATATTCAATCCAATTTCATGATGAACCCATGCTCCTTTCAAACTCTTGATTTAGCCTACGTGTTGGTTACTATGATCTTGATGTTAGGAGGATTATATTGTGATATAATTATGAATTGATTTTTAGATACTTCCTATCATGTACATTGATTATGAATTGGATGTAATGGATTCAATCTGGATCAAGGCTTGAAGATTAGGTAGTATTGACTTATGTTGTTCTAGCTTCTATAGATTGCTAATGTTGTTTCAATTGGATATCGATTCTATGGCAAATTGAAGTAGGATTTCGTTAGGTTATAATCTCTTTAGCTACTGCCTTATATTGATATTGTTAATGAATTGTGTGTATTGATCATTGAGGATCAAAGCAAGGGAGGTTGGTAAGTGATCTATGTTTCTCTACTCTCTATTGAATTGGTGATGCAGGTTAGTATCATGATCTTGTTGAGGTTTATGCATTATTTCGTACATGTTAAGATACAATTAGCTACTGCCCTAGATAATATTGATGGATTGTGAGTATTGATCAATGATGATCAAAGGTTGACGAATTGGTAAGGTCTACACTATTCCTCTACTTTTCTATGAAATGACTAGTTGTATTTTCTTTCAATGGAATTGTGTGGTATGGTGAACTTATGGTGGAGGTTTTTACTTCATGTCAATCTATATATGTGTCGATCATGGCCTTGAAGGCAAATTGATTGTATATGAGTTTGTGGTTATGATGATTACACGATGTGAAGCTTATGCGTAGTCCTTAATCTAGTAGCATGCTCTAGACATTGATGATGTCTTCTATAATTCAATGAAATTGTTTGGGTGAGGTTTAGGTGCTGACATTGAAGATAAAAATGGTAAATGACTCCTTACCTATATACCCCTATATGAATGTCTGATTAGCTATGGTTAGGAGTCTTCAATGCAAGTGTTGAAGTCAAGTTTTCTCCTATGCTAACTTGTGATGTGTGGTCTATGCTTGAATGTGCATTGTTGTCCTAAGAGGTTGGCTGCCTCAATGTGTTTTTGATAGCCATTAGGTGATCATTTTGACCAATGTACAGACACTCACACTTCATGTATTCCTAAAAATTAGTATATGTTCATGGTGTCCAATGAAAGGTTATTCTCATATGCACTCATGTCTACTACTATGCATGTAAATCTTATGTCTAAGAAATATGTGATGTATCCCTTAACTAGGATGACTTGATAGGTGTACTAGTATGCACAAGGGTATGAGACCTTTTCTATGCGTTGCACATGTGTGCCTTGATAGGATAGTCCTAGGTTTGTGATTTAAGTACATGAATAAGAATGCATGAACATGTTATGAATATGACTTATATGCTATGATGTTAAGTATATGATATGATGAAGTATGAATGTGCATAGTGTCTAAATGTGTTTATGTGAAAGGATTGCTTATGTAGTTACACATATGCCCTTATGCATGAATAAAGTAAAGTATAAACATGTGTGGTCTAAAGCTGTTATGTGAAAGGTTTGCTCACATGTATGTACACACACACATGTGTGATAATCTAGTCAATGAAAGGGCCTTGAAAGGTGTTCTCAAGTGCACCCGTGCTTGAATATGATGTCAATGTGAAAGGGTTTCTCACATGGTTTAGGTTGATGAACTCTCATCTATGACCTATGAGCTAAGCATATGAGGGGTTAACTCTCCTAAGCCTATATTATATAAAGTAAAGATATAATGGCTTTTCAATAAAGGGAACTTAGCTTAGCAACAAGTGAACTTAGATGAGGGGTGCCCCTTCCCAATGTGTGAAGGCTTGTTCACCATAGTCCTCACGAGGTGGATAATTACAATGCCTCAATAGGCATAAAGAGGGTTTCTATAAGTGGATAACTACAATTCCCCATTTAGCATAAATAGGGTTTCCACACGTACCTCCAAGTTCCATAAACTATGTTCGCCATATAGGATTTAGAAGTTGATATCACCTAAAATGCTAGAATTTGTTAAGTTCTAACTTTGCTTGGTAGAGCACCTTCCATTTGTATAAGGCTCTACAAAACAAAATTCCATGTTTAGCATGGTCTTAGTGTCGGTTAAGGATATAGTTTCCCTAAAGTAAAATGGACAATGGAAGTAAAATAAGGACCCTAACTAGGATAACCTAAGGGTAGTTGCTTAGTGTAGGTGGGGGTATGGGACTTCATCTATGTATTGCACAGGTAGCTCTTGAGGGAAATTCTAGGAAGGTTTTCTAATGCATGTGACTATGTTTATGTTCCTTATTCATGACATTGTAGTGTAGTCTACTTATTATGATGATATGCATAGTATGAGTCCAAATGGGTCTATATGATGTGGTCTCTTCTTATGTGCATAATGTGGGTCTTATTGACTATATGATGAAGGTCCTGCTTGGTTTGTATGAAGAGTCCATACTTGTCATGTTGATGTATGAAGTGAATGGTATGCTTATGGTCTCTTAATAGGCTTACTTAGTATGTGTGAGGTCATGGGGATTCACATGTACATTGCACTAGTAGACCTAGATTGGGGTAATGAGTAAGGTCTTATAATGTTCTATGTGAAGTGAAGTTAGCATATGTGCAAGTAGACTATGGTTCACTGTAATGATGTTTTAAGTCTTGTCTAAAATGTGTTTTGTGATATGTTATACTTCTATGAATGTGTGTGTTCAGTTAGCAAAGTTATATGTAGAGTAATTTATAGCCTTAAGGGGATGCATTGCACCAAGTATCACTAGAAGAGGGTTACTTGGGAAGTTAAGAAGTTGAGGAATTATGAATAAAAAGGGTTCACTGTAAAATGAGATAAGTTCACTGTAAGGAAAAAATGCAATGTATGATTTTATATAATGTATGACCATTTAATATGCCTATATGAAGTATGTGAATTGTATGATACTTATTATAGTAAAGTTTTATGATTTTTTCACAAAAATGCATGATGCATTGTTTCGAAGTAAAATGTCCCTTTTAAATGCATGTTTTTGCATGGTTGCCATACTTAGTGCATTCTTGTACTAACACCATTCTTCTCTACCTTTTTACACAACGTGTAGGCTTTGGATGCTTAAAGGATGTCTCTATGGTGAGGAGCTTGTTATGTGTTTGCCAAGCTCAAGGAAAAGGGATCCTTAAGTTCAAGGAGTTCCTATGTCATTGTTTTAAGTAAAGTTTGTAATAGCTTAGTTAATGTATTATGTTATAAGGGTCGTGTGCCTAATGTACTCTAATGATGTTGAGTCTAATATGGCAATAAGACTTACAGTCTAACTATGTAAATATGATATTTGATAAATATATTGGAAGTGATGATCTAGCATATGATGTGCTATGAAAGCTTTATATTTCTTGCTAAATTTACCTATGACAATGCGATTAATAATAACAATGGGCTTGTATAAGACCCCGAGAGGTCAAGTACGCCATGTTACTTCTAAGGGGTGCTCCCCGTTCGTGACAAACGTGGTATCAGAGCATGAGGTTATAAAAGTGGTTTTAGGTTCCAAAAGTCTCGTATTGCCACATCTAGTAGAGTCTGGTTCATTGGTTGTGAGTCACGACACATCCATGAGAGGAAGGCTATAGGACGATAGACTTTCCTTTTTTCATCATTCTCATGTCGTGCCATAGAACTTAACTCTATAAGATCTCCCTCTTATATTTTTTTGTCCGGTGGTCTTTTAGATGTGATTGCTTGGATGAGTTGGTATCTCTATGCTTGAGGGAGAAAAGGTGAGTTTTGATGCTTATCTTGGCTTTATGGTTTGATGAGTATATGTGAAGGTGAATTTTTGGTATGTTTGATGATGTGATGCTATTTATGGCTATATATGTGACTAATGAGAAATGACATGTTATGTGAAGATTTATGTTATGATAAGGTTATAGCTTATTAAAGAAGTTGTTATAGTTGAATTTATCTTCTTTTTTGTATTATAAGTTGATTGATGATTTTGCATGATGATAGTCTTATGATATGGTTTAGACTTGAACTTCTCAAAGAGTGTGTTACATTGTAAAAATGCATGTTATCTTCGTATATGTTTAATGGTTCAATGTTGTCCTTGTTTATGTGTGTAATGTCTTATAGTTACGTTGCATGGACTGGATTCTTTTGTATAGGCTTGGTCCTAGAAGTAGAGGTAGTGTGCTTACCTTGTAGGATGATGATGTGGGTTTGAATGACCTAGAAGTTACCTTACTTTAGTTTTCAAAGAAAAGAAAGGGGCCTTATGGCTATGCCTCCTCTATTGTTTTCCCCTAAGGTTTTCATGACCCTTTGTATTTGTGGTATAGTTGAGACCTTATGTGGTTGGGTAGTATGACCTAACTTGAATGTTATGGATTTCCTTTAGGTGTTGAACTCAGAGGAACGATGAGGTATGAGTATCCCTTGATTATTGAGTTGGTAGACTCCTGGATGAGAGATTAGGAGTGAGAACCCTCAAGAATGTTGAACCTTCTTGTGTGAGAAGTATATAAGTTAGTTTTGACTTGCCTTGACCTTGTGGTTTAAAGGCATGATATGATTAAGCTTACCCCAAGTGGGGTATAACTTTCCCAGGTGATAAGGTTTAGAATGCCTTTTGGTATTCCTATGTTTAGTTACTGCAATTCCTTTTAGGTTGGTAATCACTTTTAAGTGATGATGAGGGAGGTGATAAGCTAAGATCCTCTTGAACATAACTAATCATGGTATGGTTGAGTATGGCCCGAATTTCATTAAGCCTAACTAATAAGAATCCATTGTTGACCTACTTGACTCAAGTCTATATGCATTGAAGTATGAGTTCGTAGTTGCTTCTTGAGTGATGCTAAATCTGCCTAAGGGTGACTTAAATATGGTTGCATAATGGTATCTTAATGAAATGAAATGAAAAGACCATTTTATGATTAGGAGAAGGATGTTCCTCCTTTGAACATGACAAGAGCCTAGGTGTTTGATGCATTAAGGAGTCAGTGAATGAAAGTTTGTGCTTGCTGTGTTGCATTGAGTACTAAGTGGCTTGGAGGTTGGTGTTCCTTGTAAGTTTAGTGCATTGACTTCTATGTTATGATGCTATGAATATTATGAGCTGCTCTATGATTCTTTGAAGTCCTTGTTGTGATTAATGTGTTCCAAGTGTCACTCGAGGGCGAATGTTCCCAAGTGGGGGATATTGTAAGACCCCCAAAATGAGTTAGGGTACCTAGAGCCTCACATGTTTCTATAATATTTTTAAAATGTTATTTAAGTGTTTTAAAACATGTATGATTGATTTGAAGTTATTTGGAAGTCAAACGTCCAAGGCATTCGAAAGTTAGACCTCGAGACGTGCATGTGTGACTTGTGTGTGACTAGCATGTTTGGATGTGTTGTGAGTGCTGTTTGATGCTCAAACTGGTATGGAAGGTCTATAACATTTTAAAGTGTGTATTTAAGTTGGAAACGTCCAGGCACGACTCCCCAAGGGCACCGCAAAAGGCCCTCAAAAGGCCCTCAAAGAGAACCCAAAGTCTGCATAGACACTACCTTGGCAGTGTCTACCAACGCCTGCAAACGACGGTCAGTAGGCTGACTTACGCCACGTCGATTTGGAGGCATCGTCCAAGTCTTAGCCTGGTGAAGGCTAAAGCTAGTGGATAATCCTCAGATCCAAACGACGGCCAGCAGCATGGTCCGTCATTGGACCTACTGGGCGTCGATGCAGCCTGTGTTACTTCCAGGAGAACTGTTTTATTGAAGGGGCGAATGGCAAATTCACCCCACGTCCTAACCTGACCTTAGGCGGTTTATTTGGTTATTTTTGGGTATATTAAGTTTGTTCAAAACGTAAAAACCCCATTCCCAATCCATGATTCAAAATTAGACTTCCCTCTCACAAAATATCCTCTCTAGAAATCTCCATTGGAGATGGATCTCAAGAACAGTTTGGAGCTTGGATTCATATGGATTATTCATCATGTTTTCGTGGATTTATTCTACAATGAGGTATTGTGATCCTTAATCTCTAGATAATCTTTCATCTAGAGAGTTCCTTTCAAAGTTTTCAAAGAAAGTTCCTAATCAAATCTCCAATCTTCCAATCCATTCAAAATCTTGATTATAATAATTTGATGATTAACTACTGTTTTTCATGTTGAATTCAATCCTATTTCATGATGAACCCATGATCCCTTCAAACTCTCGATTTAGCCTATGTGTTGTTACTATGATCTTGATGTTAGGAGGATTATATTGTGATTCAATTAGGTTAAATTGATTGTTAGTTACTGCCTATCATGTACATTGATTATGAATTAGATGTAATGGATCCAATGTGGGTCAAGGCTTGAAGATTAGGTAGTATTGACTTATGTTCTTCTATCTTCTATAGATTGCTAATGTAGTTTCAATGTGATCTTGATTCTATGGCAAATTGAAGTAGGATTTCGTTAGGTTATAATCTCTTTAGCTACTGCCTTATATTGATATTATTAATGAATCATGTGTATTTGTCACGACCGGGGATCACCCCCTAGAAGTAACATGGCTTACTTGACCTCTAGGAGGTCTTATAAAATCCCATAGTTATCATTCATCCCGTTGTCATACGTAAATTTAGCGGAAATTATAAAACTTTCATAGCACATCATATGCTAGAACATCACTTCCAATATTATATATATATATATAATCATATTTATATAGTTAGACTCTAAGTCTCTTTGTCATCTTAGGCTCAACATCATTAGAGTACATTAGGGACACAACATTACACCATAAATCATAAGTACATTTATAACTAAACTTTACTGTAAGATAGACTTAGGTAATCCTTGGACTTAAGGATTCACTTCCTTGAGTTTGGGAATCACATATAGAACCCCTTCACTTTAGAGACATACATTTAATCATCCATAACCTACACTTTGTGTAAAAAGGTAGAGAAGAATTGTGTTAGTACAAGAATGCACTAAGTATGACAACCATGCAAAAACATGCATTTATAAGGGACATTTTACTTGAAACCATGTGTCATGCCTTTTTTGCGAAAACTTCATAAAACTTTGATACAATAGCATTAAATAATTCACATACTTCATATAGGCATATCAATGGTCATACATCATATAAAACCACACATTGCATTTAAGGCATATTTGGAGTCACGTTACAGTAACATCCTTGCACTTTACAGTAAGTACTTTTCTCTTTACTGTAAGTTCATTTTACAGTGAGCTTTCCTTATTTTATGTTCTTAACTTCCCAATGTAACCCTCTAGTGATACTTGGTGCAATGTGCCACCTTGAGGCCACAAAGTAACATATAACCTTCCTAATTTAACACGTACATTCCTGGAAGTATAGTACATCATAGAGGCATTTAAGTCAAGATCCTAGGGACATTACAGTAAGCCCTATGCAATTTATACATATACTAACTTCACTTCACATAAAACATTATAACACCTTACTCACAACCTCAATCTAAGTCTACTAGTGCAATGTACATGTAAGGCCCCATAACCTCACACATAGTAAACTTATCATGAGACCACAATCCTTAACATATATTCCATACATCAACAAGACAAGTATATACACTTCATACATGCCAAGCAAGACTTTCATCATATAGTAAATAAGACCAACATTATGCACATTAGGAGAGACCACATCATATAGATCCATTTTGACTCATACCAAGGCATATCATCACAACAAGTAGGAAACATTTTAATGTAATGTATAAGGAACATAAACACAGAAATATGCATTAGAACACATCCTAGAACTTCCCTCAAGAGATAATTGTTCAATGCATAGATGAAGTCTCATACCCTCATCTACCCAAGAAACTCTTCTTTTATCCATGTTAGGATCCTTACTTTACTTCCATTGTCCATTTTACTTTAGCAAAACTATAGCCTTAACCGACACTAAGACCATGGGTGCTAAACATTGAATTTTGTGTTGTAGAACCTTACACCAATGGAAGGTGCTCGACCTAGCAAAGGTAGAACATTAACACATTCTAGAATACTAAGTGATATCACTTGCTATATCCTATGGGGCAAGCATAGTTTATGAAACTTGGAGGTATATGTGGAAATATCACTCTATGCCCTTTGGGCTATGAGGCTAACCACCTCATGAGGACTATGGTGAACCCTACCTTCTCACATTGGGAAGGTGTCACACCTCATTTTCAAGTTCACTCGGTGCTAAGCTAAGTTCCCTTAATTGAAAAGCCATTATTATCTTTACTTTATATAATATAGGCTTAGGAGAGTTAAATCTTCATATGCTTAGCTCATAGGTCATAGATGAGAGTTCATCAACCTAAATCATGTGAGAAACCCTTTCACATGGACATAACATATGTAAAGCACCACCTAGTTTAGGGTAGTCTAGGGAACACCTTCCAAGCACCCCTCTATTGACTAGATCATCATACATGTGTGTGTGAGTATACATATATCTAGCAATCCTTTCACATAACACATTAAGGCTTTACATGCTCATACATAAATGCATAAGTGTATAGGTATAACTATATGAGCAATCGTTTCATATAAATACATTAAGACACTATGCACATTCATAACATAATCAAGCATTCATATTCATGTACATAGAAAAACAAAACCTAGGAACTATCCTATCAAGGCACACATGTGCAATGCATAAACAAGGTCCCATACCCTTGCCCATACTAGAATACCTATCAAGTCATCCTAGTTAAGGGATACATAACATACTCCATAGACATACACTTTACATGCATAGTAGTAGACATGAGTGCATATGAGAATAACCTTTCATTGGACACCACGAAACTATACTACTTGTAAGCGTGTATAAGTGTGAGTGTGTGTACATTGGTCAACATGATCAAATATTGGCTATCAACAACACACCGACATAGAAACTCTCTTAGGACCACAATGCACCTTCAAGCATAGACCACACAACACATACTAGCATAGGAGATAATATAACTTCTATCTTGCATTCAAGACTCCTAACCATAGCTAATCACACATTCATATTGGGGTATGTAGGTAAGGGGTCATTAATAATTTTTAAATTCAATTGCAGCACATAAACCTCACCCTAAAAAGTTCATTCAATTATAGAAGATATCATCCATACCTAGAATATGCTAGTAGATTGAAAACTAGGCATAAGGTTCACATAGTGTAATCATCATAATCACACACTAATATATCATAAATTTGCCTTCAAGACTATAATCCACACATCTATAGATTGACATGAAGTAAACACTGCCACCATAAGTGGACCATACCACACAATGCCATACAAGTCCAATACCACTAGCCATTTCATAGAAAAGTTGAGGAATAGAGTAGGTCTTACCAATTCATCAACCTTTGATCATCATTGATCAATACTCACAATCCATCAATATACCAATCTTGGGCAGTAGCTAATTTTATATTAACATGGACGAGATCATGCATAAACCTCAAGAAGTTCATAAGACTAACATGTACACTACATCACCAATTCAATAGAGAGTGGAGAAACAAAGATCACTTTTACCAATCTCCCTTGCTTTGATCCTCAATGATCAACACACACAATTCATTAATAATATCAATATAAGGCATGTAGCTAAAGAGATTATAACCTAACTAAATCCAACTTTAAATTTCCATATAATCGAGATCACATTGAAACTACATTAGCAGTCTATAGAAGATAGAAGAACATAACTCAATACTACATAATCTTCAAGCCTTGATACACATTTTAGCCATTACATCTAATTCATCATTAATATACATAATAGGTAGTAGATATAAGCAATTCAATGTGCTAGATTTATCAATCAATTAACATATACTCAAGATCAGAATGCCCATAACATAGGCTAATTTGAGAATTGGAAGGAACATGGGTCAATCATGCAATTGGATTGAAATTCACTTTATAATCAGTAGATTAACATCAATTCATCATAGACAAGCCTTTTAAAATATTTTGAGAAAAAACCCATGGCTAGATTGAAAGATATAGAATTTGATCATGAATTCTCTTTGAAAACTTTGAAAGGAACTCTCTAGATGAAAGGTTATCTAGAGATGAAGGATCACCATACCTCAATATATAAGAAAACCACTAAAATTTGGTGAAGAATCCATGGGAATCCAAGATCCAAGCTGTTCTTGAGCTTCATCTCCAATGGAGGTTTCTAGAGAGAATATTTTGGGAGAGGGAAGTCTAATTTTTGAATCGTGGATTGGAAATGGGGTTTTCACGTTTTGAACAAACTTAATACACCCAAAAACAACCAAATAAACCGCCTAGGGTCAGGTTAGGACTTGAGTGAATTTCCTATTCACTGTTTCACTTTATAGTTGTCACGTCCGGGGAGCACCCCTAGAAGTAATACAGCGTACTTGATCTCTCGGAGGTCTTATACAAGCCCATAGTTATCATTCATCGCATTGGCATAGTAAATTTAGCGGAAAATTTAAAACTTTTCATAGCACATCATATGATAGAAACTTCATCTCATATATAGATAAAACATAATCCATAATACATTTATATACCTTAAGTCTCTTTGCCATCTTAGACTCAACAACTTTAGAGTACATTAGGGACACGACCCATAAGACACATTACATAACTATACAATATTTAAAGACTTTACATTAAGGGCATTAGTAGGGAATCCTTGGAACTTAAGGACCCCTTTCCTTGAGCTTGGGAATCACATATCAAGATCCTCAATCATAGACATCCTTTGAGCATCCATAACCTACACTTTGTGTAAAAAGTAGAGAAGAATGGGATTAGCACAAGAATGTACTAAGTATAGCAACCATGCAAAAACATGCATTTAAAAGGGACTTTTTCTTGAAATCATACTTCATGCCTTTTTGAGTAAATATTTATAAAACCTTTAACCAAGAGCATTTTATATCATTCACATACATCATATAAACATATTGAAAGACCAAACATTACATAAGATCACATTTAGAATTTATTGCATTCTTAAGACACATTACAGTAAGCCATTTTTCCATTAACGGTGAACCATCTTTTCTTTTGTTCATTAACTTCCCAATCAACACTTTAGTGATACTTAGTGCAATGCATCACCTTAAGGCCACAAGGAAACATACATATCATTTACACAAGATAACTCATACCATTGTAGAAGGATAGTACAACATAGACATAGTTAATTTAAGACTATAAGGACATTACAGTGAACTCCTAGTCATTATGCACATATACTTATTTTACTTCACATAGAACCTTATAAGACCTAACTCATGCCCCAAATCTAAGTCTACTAGTGCAACGTACATGTAAGGCCCCATAACCTCACACGTACTTAGTAAACCTATCATGAGACCACAAACCCTTACATCCAAATCATATCTAAACAGAGTAAGAGAAGACCACTTCATTTATGTCAAGAAAGACCTTCATCCTATAGTTAACAATGTCAACATTATGCATAAAGACTCATATCATGCACATCTTCATAACAAGTAGACAAATACTACAATGTCATACATAAAGAACACATACATATTGACATGCATTAGAACACATTCTTAGAACTTCCTAAGGAGCTACTTGTGCAATGTCTAGACGGTTTCATTACTTCCACCTATCCTAAGTAACCTCCCTTAAGTCATTCTAGTTAAGGTCCTAGTCATTTACTTCCATTGTCCATTTTTTTACTTTAGGGAAACTGTAGCCTTAACCGACATAGACCATGTGATGCTAAACATGGAATCCGGTGTCATGAAACCCCACACCGAAAGAAGGTGGTCTATCAGCCAAAGTAGAACGAAATATGACATAACTTTCTTGGTGGATCCACTAGCTAGTATCCAATCGTGGCAACATAGTTATGGAACTTGGAGGATATCTTGGAAACATCCCTCTATGCCCTTGGGCTATGAGGCTTTCCACCTCATGAGATTTATAGTAGACCTACCTTTCCACATTGGAAAGGGACACACACTCATATACAAGTTCACTCGGTGCTAAGCTAAGTTCCCTTTATTGAAAAAACCTTTATTATCATTTATTTATAAAACATAGGTTTAGGAGAGTTATCCCCTCATATGCTTAACTCATAGGTCATAGATAAAAGTTCATCAACCTAAATCATGTAAAGAATCCCTTCACATGAACATAGCATATGTAAAGCATCATCTCATTTAGGATACACATGAATACACCATTCAAGGCTCCTATCTTGACCAGATCTTCATACATGTGTGTTGTGTATACATATATGTGAGCAAACCCTTCACATAACACCTTAAGACCACACATGAAAATACATACATATTCATACATATAGAAACCAAAACTAGAAGTATCCTATCAAAGTACACATGTGCAATGCATAGACAAAGTCCCATACCCTTGCCCATACGAGTACACCTATCAAGTCATCCTAATTAGGGAAACACATATCATACTTTCATAAACATCATCTTAACATGCATAGTAGTAGACACTAGTGAATATGAGAACTACCTTTCATTAGACACTATAAACCTTTACTACCTATAAGCATGCATGAAGTGTGAGTGTGTGTACATTGGTCACATGATCACATAATGGCTATCAAAAACCTGTTGAGGCAGCCACTCTTTTAGACCACAATACTCTTCAAGCTTAGACGACACAACACACAATAGTATAGGAGACAAATTAACTATATTACTTTTAAGACTCCTAACTTGTACTATTCATGCAATCACATAGGGGTACATGGGTAGATATCATAATCCACTATCGCCTAAGACATGGAAGCACCTACACATGATATTACAAAACCCTTCACATGTTCAAAACAATGGTAACATAACCTAGATTCACAACTCAAATAGAAGACTAGGCACAAATTACACATAAGGTAGTCATCTTAACCACTCCTTCATATATTCATAAAATTATCTTCAAGACTATGGTCAACACATATATAATGACATAAAGTAAACACCGCCACCATAAGTTGACCATACCACACAATGCCACTCACGGCTTCATCAACATTATTATAGAGAAGTAGAGAAGTAGAATGGTAGAGCAATTCTTACCAATCCTTTAGCCTTTGGTCTCCATTGACCATTAATAATTTTTCACCAATAAGTCAAGTATAGGGCAGTAGCTAAATGTATCATGATCATGCATGAAGTTAAGCATAAGCCACTACAAGGTCGTGTTACAACTAATACGATACATTAACATGCTAGAATGTAGAAGAACATAAACCATTAGCCAAATTTCACTTGTATGTACTATAGATCATATTTCATCAACGATATCCATCTAAGGCAGTAGCTAAACACATACTTGATCACATCAAAATCATGATTACATCTACCCTAGGATTAGGATCACAAAATGACTAGATTACAGTGAATATGCTACATTAGAGGAACATGAAAGATAGAAGAATATAGGCCAAACAAATCTTTAATCACATGAATCACATCTATATAATTCAACAATAATATCCTAGTAAAACAGTAGGTACAATCATCCCTACACCATTGAATTTCGCATTAGATCATTTAGGAACCAATGTTACAGTGAATTCAAGTAAAACTAAGCTAAACATGTTCAAATCTTCCTTCATTGATGCGCATGGATCCATTCCATCTAATTCAACAACAATCAACATAAACAACAGTAGATATAGGTGATTCAACATAAGAACATCATAATTTAATCGATAACAAGTCATGATCACTATGCCCATGCAAGGGCTAAATCGATTTAAGCAAGGAGCATGGGTTCATCATGCAATTGGAGTAAAATTCACGTTAAAACCACTGTATTAACTTCAATTAATCATGATTCAATCATTCAAAACCTTTTAGAAAGAACACATGGTAGATTGAAGAAGACATGGTTTGATCATAATTTTCTTTTTTGAAATCTTTGAGACTGTCTCTCTAGATGAAAAGATAAATAGAGATGAAAATCACCATACCTTAATCTTCATGAATACCTCTAAAACATGATGAATCACCCATAGAAATCTGAGCTCCAAGCATTTCTTGAGCTTCACTAACAATGGTGGTTTTATAGATAATATTTTTGGAGGGAAGGCTTCAATCGTGTGAGGGTATTTGAGAATAGGGTGATCACCTTTTTGATGACTTATATACACCCAAAAGTAGCTAAATAAACCTATTAGAGTCAGGTTAGGACGTGGGGTGAATTTCCCATTCACCCCTTTAATGAAACAGACGCAGCCTGCAACTTACAGTGCACCAACGACGGAGGCAATGACGGGGTATCGTCCTCACAACGGACCATGCCTAGCTTTCGTCGACTGGTACTGTAACAACCCAAAAATAGCTATGCGAATTAATGCCCAAACCTACCTAGAATGCCTAGATTAGACCGGGTTCACACGGCTTGTTGCGCGTGGAACCAGACCTCAGAACCTATGCACTAGCCTAGCCAACCAACTTGGTGAGTTAGTTGAGCTAGGAAAGGTTGGAACCAACCATGTAGGGCACCCTAATAGAAGAGATTCACCCGGATGAGTTTTTACCGGACTTGAAAGGGGTAATCTTAGGTTTGGAGGGTCTTGGGGTAAAATGGTATTTTCCAGGCTAGGGGTAGTATTGTAATTACCCTAAATATTTAATCAATTAATTAACTAATTTAAAGTGGAGGGCAATTCGGGTAGGGTTGGCCGAATTTGACCCTTTTTCGCAAGTTAAGCTTCACCTGGTTTCAATCCTTGGTGGAAGCAATGTTAAATTAATTAATTTATATTAATTATCTGATTTAAGTAAGGGCATAACTAGTAATTTCACCTAAGCCTTTGAAAAATCAGATTTTAATTAATCAATGAGGAGTCCTAGTTTGACTAATTCCTAAACTAAAACTCCTAATCCTAAGCCACCTATCCACTCTCTTTCTCACGCTTATTTACTCCCAATTCTCACGTCTATCCACCATATATCTCACGTCTGACCATCAGTAAAAGAACAGAGAAAAACCAAAGTTCAACTCTTGAAGAACTTACACACAAAAACTCAAACGAAAAACTAAGCTAAAAACGAAAAAAAAGCAAAAACATTGTTCTTGACGGGTTGTGCTTGGAGTTTGGTGGTGAGGCTTTGGGGTCGTGGAGTTGGCTGCCATTGCTGAAGATTTGGAGGGTGTTGATTGACAAAAGGTATGGGTTTTCTTACTCATGGTCCCGTTCCCAAGAGACCCCTAGGATTCAGTCGATTCTAATCCGAAAACTAGGATTCTTTCCCCGTTGCATGTCCCTGTCACTAGCTCTATTGATGGTTGTAGGTTGGTATGTCTGCTGGTAGATATTAGGCGTGTAACGTGTTTTCGTGATAATTATGTGTATGTATGTATGTTCGGAATTATGTGAGAAATGGAAGATGTTTTTTCCAAAAATAGGTAGTCACGGATTGGAGCCTTAAATGGCATGTTTAATTTCTTGTATTTTACGTGCAATTGCTTGTGTAAATCGTGATGTTTATAAGTGGTGTAACGTTTCTAAATTGAGTTCTAATTCTTGATCAAATGTAACCAAGAAAATGCACCTAAAGATGTACTAAATGATCCACGAAATGTCCTAAGAACTAACGTGTAAATGCTGCAAAAAGGGGCTAGAAAAATGTGATCAAATTTCCAGCGTTCTGGAAATTTGGTTCGGCCAGCTTACTGGAAAAATTTGAATTTGAATTTTTTTTAAAAATGCATGAGGTCATTGGGGATTGAACCCAAGACCTCACCATATATGAGTTATAAAAAAATTCAATAATAAAAATGAGGTAAGGGGGATTCGAAATGGGGTAAGGCCCAAGTGAAGAGTTAGGAGAAAAATGAAAGAAAAATGAAATGAGGCGTGTGGGGTTCGAACCCACAACCTCTTGGATAAACAAGGAAGTTAAGGAAAAATTTAAATAAAGGAAAAATGAGGTTGTGGGAATCGATCCCACACCCTCTTGGTCTAAACGGAAGAATTAAGTAAAGAATGAAAATAAAAGGGATGTGGGCGTGGGGATTCGATCTTGGGTCCCCAGGCCGAAATGTTTAAGACAAAAATCAAGAAAAGAAAGAAAGGAAGTGTACGTGTGGGGAATTGATCTCGGGTTCCCTAGCCAAGAATTCTATATCAACAAAAATTATGAAGAAAACTAAGTGTTATACAAGGGATTTGAAATAGGGCTCCCTTGCCCAGTTCCGTATTGACACATATGTCTTACGTGATTAAATAATTAATGAATGTTGCCTATAGGAATCAAAATTGAGACCTTGGCATACCTACAAGATGCATAAGTCTTGTACTATATAATCTTGGGTAAGTATGAATCACTTAGACGAATTATGAACGAAGCCACATGGCTTGTACGTATGGATCCATAAGTCCAGCGTACGTTTAGAAATAAGTGAACCTAAGATGTATGTGATATAATGATGTGACCCTCAGAGGGTTAAGTAAGAATATGAAACACACTAAAAGGCGAAGTGCATTGGCATATGACGAAATGAACATTCACGTAATAAGGTGAGTAATTATGTTATACTATGATGCTAATGAAAATAGTGACAACATGATAAAAGGATCATGCAAGTGAGACAAGCTGCATCTACGCCTAAAATCAATGTCACTAATTCAAATTTCTAAGAGAGTATATTTATGCTAAACGATGAATAAGCAAAGAAAGAGTGACTACATGACTATAGGTTAGTGCAAGTGAGACAAGCTGCATCTACGCCTAAAAATCAATGTCACTAAATGAAATTTCTAAGAGTGTGTATTTATGCTAAAAGATAAATAAATCAAGAAAGAGCGGCTACATGAGGATATGCTAGTACAAGTGAGACAAGCTGTATCTACGCCTAGAATCAATGTCCCTCAATGTAAATTCCAAGAGAGCATATGTATGCTATACGATGAACAAATAATGAAAGGTGAGTAAAGATGAAATTAAAAGATGTTAACAAAGAACAGGGTGGCATCACTATATGAGGCTAGTGAAAGTGAGACAAGCTGTTCTTACGCCAATATAAGGTCACCAAAAGTACTCACCTAAGAGAGTGTTGAATATTAAGAGACAAGTCTCAGTCACACTCTATATGTAAGTATAAGGACAATTCACACTTAATATGTAAAGAAGAGATGATAAATCATCTAATAAGCTATGACTTCCTCATGCTAGAAGCAAGCTTCGATGATGTATGAGTTGAATATAAACAGGAACTTTAAACGGAGCACCGATAGGCTAGCTATGAGTGGTGATGCCTTCTTTCGAGAAGGGCGGAGGTTCACATAATTCTCAAGAGATGAGACCGTCCACCAAGGTGGGTATGGGTCTCCCTAAATCTCCTAGTCTTTGAACTATGCTGCCATCATAGGGAACTAGCCAGTAGTTCTCCACCAAAGCGAGCTAGGGATGTTTTGGTTTCACCTTGGCCAGTGACTCCACCTCTTTTCGGTGTGGGGAAGACACCGGATTTCATGATGGTCACATGATCTATGTCGGTTAAAGTTAAAGTTCCTCAAAGTATGAAAGATAATGAAATGAATGATACCAAAGGTTTTTGGATAGGATAATCAAGAGGTCAACTAGAATCAAGAAATGACACTAGGTCATTCTTGGTCATTGCATAGTGAACCCAATGAGATTCTTAAACAACATCATTGGTATAGCTGGTGTTCACACCAGCCTACGAAGGAATGAAAATGAAGTAAGTATGAATGAATGAAGCAGACTCTGTGTTTGCTAAAGAAGGCTCCCTAGTTGAGGTCGCATATGTTGAGCCCTCATTTTGGGAAGTCCTAATGTTAAGACCGTGATTCCAAGGTCTCACGGCTAATGAACGAATGATATGTAATATATGTATGTGCTATATGAAATATGTTATGTGATGTTTGCAATATTAAAGGAATGATGATGCATGTTACTATCATAGCATGACTTTCCTAATCTGATTTGGCAAGTCCAACTAACCTGGCTTTCCATAATTCATATCGTTAGGAGAGAGCTCTTCTTAATCATGCATGTACTTGGTGTGTACTTGCATACACCCATACTTAGTAAAAGTGTGTACTAATCCCATACATTATACTATTTTAGGTGCAGGTTCAGGAGGGTGTTGAAGACATTCATTGCAGCTATTCGGATATCAGAGCTTTTCATCTGGACTTGGTAGGTTCTCATGCATTCGAGGATGCCTGCCATTATGTTTCTAGCTTAGTAATAGGTTTAGGATAGTGGATCATGTTCCACTAGTATTTCTTTCCTATTTTGTTCAGACTTATGTAATGGTGCCATTTTGGCAATTGTTACTTATGCTATAAGACTATTTATTTCAAGATTGAATAATTCTTTATTAGATGGTTGATACACATGAGCAATGAACTTCTTTATATGCGTATGCATATTATAACTATGAATTATATGTATACTTCAAACAAAATAAAAAGTTTCAAATTTTCCGCTAAAATTAACCTAACGAATGTAATGACGACGTAAGTAGGCTTGTCTTCGACCTCTGAGAGGTCAACGACGCCGGTTTTGACTAGGGTCTAGACCCCTTCCGTCGACTCGTACTTAGCCAAATTCTTGGCTTGGACCTGCCCAAGGCAAGTGCCCCTATATGAGACTTGGACAATGGGACGTTGGTAGACCAACGAGCCATCGTTTGGTCCGTCAATGGACACTGCCCAGGCAGTGTCTTCGACCAGCCTTGGGTCCTTCTTTTTGGTCCTCTTGCGGGGCCCTTTAGAAGTCGTACCCAGACGTTTCCAATGTGATTATAAACCTTAACAAGTTATAGACCTTCTACATAAATTTCATCCAAAACAAACACCTACAAGACGTCCAAACAGGCCAATCCCCATCGTGACACACGTTCAACGTCTTAAAGGCTATCTTTTGAACTCCTTGGACGTTCTTGATCGTTTGAACCCCAAACTTCTCGAAACATCATATACTATCATTTTACATCATTAAAAACCATTTTAAGACTTCATAAGCTCATTCATCACACATTATCAAATAGAACCACATACGAGGCATTTAGGTGACTTAGTCGTCGAACGTTTCGGTCGACCCTTGGCGTTTGACTTCCAAATCACCTCAAACTTTATACACTGCATATAAACCATATTATAATTCATTTTAGGACCTTATAACATTGAGACGAACATGTTAGGCTCTAGACATCCAATCTCATTTTGGGGTCTTACAATATTCCCCACTTGGGAACATTCGTCCTCGAATGACACTTAGGTCTCTTTAATCACAACAAGGACTTTAAAGCATCATAGAGCAGTTCATCATATTCATAACATCATAACATAGAAATTAATGCACCAAAATTTAAAAGGAACACAACTTCACAACATTTAGCACTCAATGCACACAAGCAAACAAAACTTCAATTCTCTCACCCCTTAATGCATTAATCAAAGAGGCTCTTATCGTGTTTACAGGAGGAACATACTTCTCCTAATCATAACATGGTTATTAAAATCCATTTTATTAAGAGTTTATCATGTATGGCCACACATAGGCAGATTAAAACAATACTCAAAACAAGTAGGCACTCATACTTCAATGCACATAGACTTGAGTTAATAGCATCAACAAAGATCTTCATTAGTTAGACCTAGTGCCATGAAGGTCATTCTCAACCATACTATGCTTAGTGGTGTACATGAGGAATGTTCTTCTCCTCAACACACCTACATGTATTATGAGTTCACACCTAAGCAAGGTACAAGGTCAATTTACTCTAAAATGAGAGATTTACAACTTTTAAATCAAGACATGAGCATGCATTCTTCCTAGTGAAGTCTAAATGATAAATCACCCCAAGCACATCACAACAAATAGAAAGCCATTCTACACAAATGTCAATTTCTAACATAGTACTTACCTTCACAGTAAGCATCAGTTGAGAAGAATAACACAAATCATAGGCACACACATTAACACTTAGCTAAACATGCTTTTATTCTTCAAAAGTGAGCCTACAATCATGCTTCCCAAACCATACAAGTCACATAATTTTCAAGAGACTCAACATATTTCATTTTAAAGAGACTCAATTTCCATTATAAGGCTAAACAATTTACCTTACAATTGACTACTAACAAGTTCCTTGTCTTATCTCATGAAGTCAAATGCACAACTAGCATATCAAGATGTAATTCAACATGAGAAAACATGTATTTTTATCAAAAAAAAATTCTTTCATATACTTTGGAACATTCATAATGTCATCAAGATGATGCCAATAAATACACACCAAACATATAAAGGTCATGCAATTCATACTTTATGCAAGACTATATTCATGAACAAGCTTACTAAGAATTCATTATTTTCAAGTTCAAGTAAGAATAGAAGGACAAGGTAGACAATATCTACAACCTTACCATTTCATCACCATCCCCACTTAGGGTAAATCCAATTAAGAGCAACTTACCCCAACTTAAAAGGATCTTAACTTAACAACCTTCATTTTTCATCACTTAAAAGCGATTACAACTTTAGAAGGATTTACAGTAACTTAACATAGGAACACCAAGGTACTCTAAGCCTTATCAGGCAATTTATCCACAATTATCAAGTTAGGTCATCTCATTCAATCACATAAGGGGTTCATACAATACAATAGACACCAAGGTCGTATTTCATTAAGGGAAGACAACAAGGAGACTCTCAACACAATAATAAGTTAGAAACAAATCTATGACTCATCATGCCATAAGACTCTCATTCTTCATTCCAAATAGCAAAACTCCTTTTCACATTCATTATCATGTTCATATCCATCTACTATATACGCATTTTAACAACATCTAATGAAAGGACAATTTAGTTGGTTTCCCAACAATTTCACAGTGAACTGCCTATCATTACAGTGAACATGCTTCCAAATTCAAAAAATGCAACATTTAGGCAATTGTTAGGAAAAGCATGACAATATGAGATACCAAAAATTTACCAAGACAAGCATACTATCACCACACCTAGGATAAAGTCTATACAAAGGACTCCAATCTATACTAGGCAACTTATCAAGGACCACATGTATACAAAAGGGAACATTGAACACCTTTAAGCACAAAATCTTAGGGTAGCATGCTTCCATATGTAGTCACTAACCATTTAAAGCTCAAATCATAATATAAGGCTACCATCATGCCACACAATATAGTAACACATCATTTCAAAGAAACTCATGTCAACCATAATAACTTCTAGCATGCTTTAACTATATCATAACAAACATTTCTCAATATAACATACTTATTCACATAATTTTCACATATAGCCATAATTGACATCACATCATCAAAACATTTCAAAAATTCACCTTCACACATACTCATTCAACCATAAAACCAAGATAAGCATCTAAACTCACCTTTTCTCCCCCAAGCATAGAGAACAATCTCATCCAAGCAATCACATCTAAAAGACCACCGGACAAGAAAACATAAGAGACAGACCTTATAGAGTTAAGTTCTATGGCACGTCATTAGAATGATGAAGAAGGGAAACTCTATCGTCTTATAGCCTCTCTTACCATTTGATGTGTCTTGACTCACCACCAATGCTACGAGACTCTACTAGACGTGGCAATATGAGACTTTTAGAACTTAAGACCACTTTATAAACCTGATCCTCTGCTACCATGTTTTTCACGTCCAAGGATCACCCCCTACAAGTAACACGGAGTACTTGACCTCTCGAAGGTCTTATACAAGCCCATAGTTATCATTCATCGCATTGGCATAGTAAATTTAGCGGAAAATTTAAAACTTTTCATAGCACATCATATGCTAGAAACTTTATCTCATATATAGATAAAACATAAGCCATAATACATTTATAGACCTTAAGTCTCTTTGCCATCTTAGACTCAACAACTTTAGAGTACATTAGGGACACGGCCCATAAGACACATTAAATAACTATACATTATTTAATGACTTTACATTAAGGACATTAGTAGGGAATCCTTGGAACTTAAGGACCCCTTTCCTTGAGCTTGGGAATCACATATCAGGCTCCTCAATCATAGACATCCTTTGAGCATCCATAACCTACACTTGTGTAAAAAGTAGAGAAGAATGGGATTAGCACAAAAATGTACTAAGTATAGCAACCATGCAAAAACATGCATTTAAAAGGGACTTTTTCTTGAAATCATACTTCATGTCTTTTTGAGTAAATCTTCATAAAACCTTTAACCAAGAGCATTTATATCATTCACATACATCATATAAACATATTCAAAGAACAAACATTACATAAGATCACATTTAGAATTTATTGCATTCTTAAGACACATTATAGTAAGCCATTTTCCCTTAACAGTGAACCATCTTTTCTTTTGTTCATTAACTTCCCAATCAACCCTTTAGTAATACTTGGTGCAATGCATCACCTTAAGGGCAAAAGGAAACATACATATCATCTACACAAGACAACTCATACCATCGTAAAAAGATAGTACAACATAGACATAGTTAATTCAAGACTATAAGGACATTACAGTGAACTCCTAGTTATTATGCACATATACTTATTTTACTTCACATAGAACCTTATAAGACCTAACTCATGCCCCCAATCTAAGTCTACTAGTGCAATATACATGTAAGGCCCCATAACCTCACACGTACTTAGTAAACCCATCATGAGACCACAAACCCTTATATCCAAATCATATTTCAACATAGTAACAGAAGACCACTTCATTTATGTCAAGCAAGACCTTCATCCTATAGTCAACACGATCAACATTATGCATAAAGACTCATATCATGCACATCTTCATAACAAGTAGACAAATACTACAATGTCATACATAAAGAACACATACATAGTGACATGCATTAGAACACCTTCTTAGAACTTCCTAAGGAGCTACTTGTGCAATGTCTAGATGGGTTCATTACTTCCACTTATCCTAAGTAACCTCCCTTAAGTCATTTTAGTTAGGGTCCTAGTCATTTACTTCCATTGTCCATTTTTTACTTTAGGGAAACTATAGCCTTAACCGACATAGACCATGTGATGCTAAACATGGAATCCGGTGTCATGAAACTTCACACCAAAAGAAGGTGGTCTACCGGCCAAAGTAGAACCAAACATGACATAGATTTCTAGGTGGATCCACTAGCTAGTATCATATGGTGGCAACATAGTTATGTAACTTGGAGGATATATTGGAAACATCCCTCTATACCCTTGGTCTATGATGCTTTCCACCTCATGAGATTTATAGTAGACCTACCTTTCCACATTGGAAAGGGACACACACTCATATACAAGTTCACTCGGTGCTAAGCTAAGTTCCCTTTATTGAAAAAGCCTTTATTATCATTTATTTATAAAACATAGGTTTAGGAGAGTCATCCCCTCATATGCTTAACTCATAGGTCATAGATGAAAGTTCATCAACCTAAATCATGTAAAGAATCCCTTCACATGAACATAGCATATGTAAAGCATCATCTCGTTT
This sequence comes from Solanum sitiens, assembly GCA_016801875.1. Classification (NCBI taxonomy): domain Eukaryota; kingdom Viridiplantae; phylum Streptophyta; class Magnoliopsida; order Solanales; family Solanaceae; genus Solanum; species Solanum sitiens. The sequence continues at coordinate 199,798 of JABWTJ010000715.1, forward strand.
AGGATACACATGAATACACCATTCAAGGCTCCTATCTTGACCAGATATTCATACATGTGTGTGTGTATACATATATGTGAGCAAACCCTTCACATAACACCTTAAGACCACACATGACCATACATACATATTCATACATATAGAAACCAAAACTAGAAGTATCCTATCAAGGTACACATGTGCAATGCATAGACAAAGTCCCATACCCTTGCCCATACAAGTACACCTGTTAAGTCATCCTAATTAAGGAAACACATATCATACTTTAATAAACATCATCTTAACATGCATAGTAGTAGACACTAGTGAATATGAGAACCACCTTTCATTAGACAATATGAACCTTTACTACCTATACGCATGCATGAAGTGTGAGTGTGTGTACATTGGTCACATGATCACATAATGGCTATCAAAAACTATTGAGGCAGACACCCTCTTAGACCACAATACTCTTCAAGCTTAGACCACACAACACACAATATTATAGGAGACAAATTAACTATGATACACTTAAGACTCCTAACTTGTACTATTCATGCAATCACATAGGGGTACATGGGTAGAGATCATAATCCACTATCACCTAAGACATGGAATCACCTACACATGATATTACAAAACCCTTCACATGTTCATAACAATGGTAACATAACCTAGATTCACAACTCAAATAGAAGACTAGGCACCAATTACACATAAGGTAGTCATCATAACCACTCCTTCATTTATTCATCAAAATTATCTTCAAGACTATGGTCAACACATATATAATGACATTAAGTAAACACCGCCACCATAAGTGGACCATACCACACAATGCCACTCACGGCTTCATCAACATTATTATAGAGGAGTAGAGAAGTAGAAAAGTAGAGCAATTCTTACCAATCCTTTAGCCTTGGTCTCCATTGACCGTTACTAATTTTTCACCAATAAGTCAAGTATAGGGCAGTAGCTTAATGTATTATGATTATACATGAATTTAAGCATAAGCCACTACAAGGTTGTGTTACAACTAATACGATACATTAACATGCTAGAATGTAGAAGAACATAAACCATTAGCCAAATTTCACTTGTATGTATTATAGATCATATTTCATCAACAATATCCATCTAAGGAAGTAGCTAAACACATACTTGATCACATCAAAATCATGATTACATCTACCCTAGGATTAGGATCACAAAATGACTAGATTACAGTGAATATGCTACATTAGAGGAATATGAAAGATAGAAGAATATAGGCCAAACCAATCTTTAATCACATGAATCACATATATATAATTCAACAATAATATCCTAGTAAAACAGTAGGTACAATCATCCCTACACCATTGAATTTCACATTAGATCATTTAGGAACCAACGTTACAGTGAATTCAAGTAAAACTAAGCTAAACATGTTCAAATCTTCCTTCATTGATGTGCATGGATCCATTACTTATAATTAAACAACAATTAACGTAAACAACAGTAGATATAGGTGATTCAACATAAGAACATCACAATTCAATCGATAACAAGTCATGATCACTATGCCCATGCAAGGGGTAAATCGATTTAAGGAAGAAGCATGGGTTCATCATGCAATTGGAGTAAAATTCATGTTAAAACCACTGTATTAACTTCAATTAATCATGATTCAATTGTTCAAAAACTTTTAGAAAGAACCCATGGTAGATTGAAGAAGACATGGTTTGATCATATTTTTCTTCTTTGAAATCTTTGAGAATGGCTCTCTAGATGAAAAGATAACTAGATATGAAGATCACCATACCCTAATCTTCATGAGTAACTCTAAAACTTGATGAATCACCCATAGAAATCTGAGCTCCAAGCAGTTCTTGAGCTTCACCAACAATGGTGGTTTTAGAGAGAACATTTTCGGAGGGAAGGCTTCAATCGTGTGAGGGGATTTGAGAATAGGGTGATAACGTTTTTGATGAGTTATATACACCCAAAAGTAGCTAAATAAATCTATTAGAGTCAGGTTAGGACGTGGGGTGAATTTCCCATTCACCCCTTTAATGAAACAGACGCAACCTGCAATTTACAGTGCACCAACAAAGTAGGCAATGACGGGGCATCGTCCTCACAACGGACCGTGCCTAGCTTCCGTCAACTGGTACTTAGCCAAATTCATCGCTTGAGACCTGACCAAGGCAAGTACCAGTCGAGGATACCTGGACAACGGGCCTTTGGTAGACCAACGAGCCATCGTTTGGTCCGTCAATGGACACAGCCAAGGCAGTGTCTTCGGCCAGCCTTGGGTCCTTCTCAAGAGGACCCTTTAGAAGTCGTACCCGTATATTTCCAACGTGATTATAAACCTTAACAAGTTATAGACCTTATACAGAAATTTCATCCAAAAAAACACCTACAAGACCTCTAAAAAGGCCAAGCCCCATCATGACACACGTTGAACGTCTTAAGGGCTATCTTTTGAACGCCTTGGACGTTCTTGGTCGTTTGACCCCCAAACTTCTCAAAACTTCATATACTATCATTTTACATAATTTAAAAACATCTTAAGACTTCATAAGCTCATTAATCACACATAATCACATAGAACCACATACGAGGCATTTAGGTGATTACTCATCGAACGTTTCGGTCGACCCTTGACGTTTGACTTCCAAATCACCTCAAACTTTATACACTGCCTATAAACCATATTATAAGTCATTTTAGGACCTTAGAAAATTTAGACAAACATTTTATTCTCTAGAAAACCTATCTCATTTTGGGGTCTTACAAGAGTGCACCTGGAAGCTTAACACAGGCTCCATCGGCGGACCCATCGACGCCCAGTAGGTCCAACGACAGACCGTGCTGCTGGCCATGTTTTGGGCCTGAGGCTTGTACATTTGCTTCAGCCTTCACTTGTCTAAGTCTTGGACTATGCCTCCCTACCGATGGGCGTATTTCAGCCTACTGACCGTCGTTTGCAAGCGTAGGTAAACACTGCCAAGGCAGTGTCTAGGCAGACTTTGTGTCCTCCTTGAGGGACTTTTGAGGGGACCTTGGGGAGTCGTACCCGGACTTTTCCAATGTAAATGCACACCTTAACATGTTAAAGACATTACAAACCAATTTGAGAATCAAACAACACTCGCAACACATCCAAACATGCTAGGAACACTCAAGTCACACATGCACGTCTCAAGGGCTAATTTCAAAAGTCTTGGACGTTTGGCTTCCAAATGACTTCAAATAAACCATACATGTTTTCAAACTCTTAATTAACATGTTAACAATATTATAGGCACATGTGAGGTTCTAGACACTCTAACTCATTTTGATGGTCTTATAATATCCCCCCTTGGGAACATTCGTCTTCGAATGAGACTTGGAACACTTTAATCACAACAAGAACTTCAATAAATCATAGAGCATCTCACAATATTCATAACAGCATCACATAAGAATACCATGAACCACATTACAAGGAATACCAACCCCCAAGCCACTTAGCACTCAATGCAACACAAGCAAGCACAAACCTTTACTCACTCACTTTCAAAATGCATCAATCACAAGGCATCACTCATGTTCATAGGACGAACATCCTTATCCTAATAATAGATCATTATGCATCCACATTACTCAAGAATCAAATAGGTACTCATACTTTAGTGCACATAGACTTGAGTCAAATTGGTGACAATGGATTCTTATTAGTTAGGCATAATGCCAGGGATCCATACTCAACCATACCATTCTTAGTTATGTTTAGGGAGGAATGTAATTCTCCTCAACCCACTTACATGTCTCATGAGTTCATACCCAAGCAATGTAGAAAGGTCTATTCATTTTAAATGAGAAATTTCACACTTTTAACCAAAGAATGCTCATACTTTCTTCCCAATGAAGTCAAAATGGTAATTCCCACCACCCACATCACAACAATAGGAAGTGATTTCCCAAAATTTCAGTTTCTAGCATAACACTAGCTTTCATAAGTAAGCATCAATTTGGGAAAGTCTCACAATTTATAGGCACACAAGGACACTAGCTAAACATGCCTTCACTTTTCAAGAGTGAGCCTCAATCATGCTTTCCAAACCATAAAAGTCACATAATTTTCAAGAGACTCAACATTTTTCATTTTAAAAGCGGTCAATTTCTCATTATAAGGCTAAACCTTACACATCAAAAGTGACTACACCATGTTTCTTACTTTATCTCATTAAATTAAATGCACAACTAGCATATCAAGATGCAAAATCAACATGAGAAAACATGAATTTGATCAAAATTCCTTTTTCATGCACTTAAGAATTTTCAAAACATGTTTAACATAGTGTCAATCAAGACATACCTAACATATGGAGAACATGCAACTAATACTTTAATGCAAGACTCCTATCATGAACAAGCTTCTTGGAACTCTTTAGTTTCAAGATCATATAAAAATAGAAGTACAAGATAGAAATCTATAAAACCTTACTACTCACATCACCATCGCCCACTTAGGGCAAACCCAATTAAGAGCAACTTAACCAACGTCAAGAGGATATCAACTTATCAGCCTTTATCATCATCACTTAAAAGTGATTACCAACCTAAAAGAAATTATAGTAACTTAACATAGGGACATCAAAGGGATATAAAATCCTACAATTTAGGCACACTATCCCCCACTTGGGGTATGCCTAATTACCTCAGACCTTTAAACACCAAGGTCAAGGCATGTCAAAACCAACCTTTTATACTCTTAAATCAAGAAGGTTTAACATCATAGAGGTTTTCACTCCTGATCTCACATCAAGGAGTCTACTAACTCAATCATAACCATCCCTCTAGGCCAAACACCCAAAGGAAATCCATAACACACAAGTTAGGTCATACTACCCAACAACATAAGGTTCTCAACAATACCATAGATACCAAGGGTCATGACAACCTTGGGGGAAACAATAGAGGAGACTTAGCCGTAAGGCCTCTTTCTTTTATTTTAAACATTACAGTAAGGTAACTTCTAGGTCAATTCCAACCCACATCATCACCCTATGTCACATCCGGGGAGCACCCCATAGAATTAACATAACGTACTTGACCTCTCGGAGGTCTTATACAAGCCCTTAGTTATCATTCATCACATTGTCATGGTAAATTTAGCGGAAAATTTAAAACTTTTTCATAGCACATCATATGCTAGAAACATCACTTTATTTATATATAATATATAAGTCATAGTACATATTTAGACCTAAAGTTTCTTTGCCATCCTAGACTCAACATCATAAGAGTACCTTAGGGACACGTCCCTTACAACATAATACATAAGTAAACTTATACATAACTTTACAGTAAAGACATGACTTAGGAATCTTTGGATTTAAGGATCTCTTTCCTTGAGCTTGAGAATCAAATATCAAGCTCCTCCATCATATAGACATATTTTAAGCATCCATAACCTACTTTTTGCATAAAAAGTAGAGAGGAATAGAGTTAGTACAAGAGTGCTTTAAGTATAGAAACCATGCAAAAACATGCATTTAAAAGGGACATTTTCTTCAAATCATACTTCATGTCTTTTTGAGAAAATCTTCATAAAACCTTTATACAATAGCATTTATATCATTCACATGCCTCATATTTACATATTCAAAAATGCAAATATCATATAAAATCACATATAGAATCTAATCCATATTTGAGGTCACTTTACAGTGAGCTCTCTTCACATTACAGTAAGCTTTTTCCCTTAACAGTGAACTCCTTTGTTTTAGCTCATTAGCCTCCCAAGTAACCCTCTAGTGATACTTGGTGCAATGAATCACCTAAAGGCCACAAGGAAACCATACAAACAATCTACATAACCCAACACATACCATCACAGAAGCATAATATATCAAAGACACATTTAACTCAAGACGCTAATGGACATTACAGTGAACTCTATTCATTTTGCATATATATTAATTTCACTTCCCATAAATCATTATAAAACCTTACTCACAATCCCAATCTAAGTCTACTAGTGCAATCATGTGAAGCCCCATAACCTCACATATACTTAGTAAACCTATCATGAGACCATAAGCCTTAACATCCAATTCATACATCAACGTAGTAAGTGAAGACAACTTCATTCATGTCAACAACCTTCATCATATAGTCATTAAGAACAACATCATATAGACTCATACCATGAACATCTTCATAACAAGTATGACAATACTACCAAGACATGCATAAGGAACATATACATAATCACATGCATTAGGATACCTTCCTAGGATTTCCTCAAGAGCTACTTGTGCAATGCATAGGTGAAGTTCCATACCCCCACCTACACTAAGCAACTACCCTTAGGTTATCTTATTTAGGGTCCTTAATTTACTTCCATTGTCAATTTATTTTAGGAAAACTATAGCCTTAACCGACACTAAGACCATGAGTGCTAAACATGAAATTTGGTGTTGTATATCCTTACACTAATGGAAGGTGTTCTCACCTAGCCAAGGTAGAATATACTAGCATACTAAGTGAATTCACTTGCTAGATCCTATGGGGCAAGCATTGTTTATTGAACTAAGAGATAGGTATGATCCCTCTACATTCCATTTGGAAATTAGGGCCTCCTCTCATGAGAAAACATGGGTGAACCTTCCTCAAAGGGAAGCCACCACCTCATGTGGATCCATAGGTGAATATTCCTCTAAGGGAAGTCAACACTCTATAAGGAACAAATGGTGAATCTTCCTCCAAGGGAAACCAACACCTCTCATTGTCAAGTTCACTCGGTGCTAAGCTAAATTTCCTTTATAGAAAAGCCTTTATTATATTATTTCATAAAACATACGCTTAGGATATTTATTCCTCATATGCTTATAACATATTCAAGCACCTATTTAGTTTTAGAGTACTCTTGAGCACACCTTTCAAGGAGCCTCTATTGACTAGATCTTCATACATGTGTGTGTGTACATAGATGTGAACAAGCCTTTCACATAACACATAAATATCACACATGTCCATATATCAATGCATAAGTCTATAGGTATAACTATATGAGCAATCCTTTCATATAAACACACTAAGACACTATGCACATTCATACTTCATCATATAATATTAGTCATATTCATAATATGCACAGACATTCATTTTCATGTACATAGAAACCAAACCTAGGAACTATCCTATAAAGGTACACATGTGCAAATGCAAAGACAAGGTCACATACCCTTTCCCACACTAGTACACCTATCAATTCATCGTAGTTAGGGGATACATAACATACTTCACATACATATACTTTACATGCGTAGTAGTAGACATTAATGCATATGAGAATTACCCTTTCATTTAGACACCATGAACCTTTACTACTTTTAAGCATGCATGAAGTGTGTGTGTGTACATTGGTCGACATAATAACATAATGTCTATCAAAAACACATTGAGGAAGCCACCCTCTTAAGACCATCTTACACTTTCAAGTATAAAATACACAACACAATTTAGCATAGGAGACAAGTCAACTTCATATTACACTTAAGACTCCTAACTTTGGCTATTCATGCATTCACATAGGGGTACATACGTAAGGGATTATTATCCATTTTAACTCATCAATGGAATCAGCTACACTTAACCCGAACATAGATATACACATGCTTATACAATAGCCATACAAACTAAATCAGTACTAGATTAGGAAAGTAGGCATAAACTTCAAATAGCGTGATCATCATAACCACACACTTATATATTCATCAACTTTCCTTTGATCATCAATGATTAATACACCTTTCTCATCATCAATACAATAAAGGTAAGTAGCTAAAAATACATTTAGTCATGAAATAAACCATGTACAAGTCGCTACAAGATCATACTATAATATGATACAAGGCATCACATATATATACTAGAAAGTATACAAGAAATTATACAAGAAATTATATTAATGATCATCATATTACACATATAGGCAGTAGCTAAGGCAATTCACCACAATCGAGTCACATAACAACCATCTAACGTCAAGATCACAAGTTACTACTTGATAGATTAGAATCACCTAGATCAATTTATACCAAGACTTATTTACTTTGATCATACAAGATTTATACTCACAATTCAACCATGATATTAACCTACAACAGTAGCTACAAGAATCTCAACATAATCGAATTCGACTTTTATACAATTAAAGATGAATGTTACAGTGATCATTGAGATCTAAGCTAGGCATGTTCAAATTTTCATATATTTATCCACATGAATCCTTCATCATCAATACACGTAAATAACGGTGGATATAAGAATTCAACGTAAGAGAATCAAAATTCGACCATTAATAAGCCACGATCAGAATGCCCATGCAAAGGCTAAATCGAGGTTGGGAAGGGACATGGGTTCATAATGCAATTGGACTAAATTTCACGTTAAGACCAATACATTATAATCAATTCATCATGATTAAGCCATTAAAAACGTTTTAGAAAGAACCCATGGCAATATTGAAGAAAAAGAGATTTGATCATATTTTATCTTTGAAAACTTTGACAACTCTTCAAGTGAAAGGTTAATTAGAGGTGAAGGATAACCATACCTTAATATAGGATAAAACATATAATATATGATGAAGAATCAATAGGAATCCAAGCTCCAAGCTGTTCTTGAGCTTCACCATCAATGGAGGTTCTAGAGAGAATTTGTTTTGAAGGGAAAGTCTAATTTGTGTGAGTGGGATTGGGAATGGGTTATTCACGTTATTGATCACTTATATACACCAAAAAATAGCAAAATAAATCAAGTAGGGTAAGGTTAGGACGTGGGGTGAATTTCCTATTCACCCCTTTAATGAAGTCGCTAGGCAGTATTTGTAGGCCACCATCGACGGCTAGTAGGTCCATCGACGGGCCGTCTGTGGCTTCAGTCGATGGGGTCTTGGGCTTTTCTTTGGCTGAGCCTTATCTAGGATAAGTGACCATCGACTACTTAACCACCAACGGGCCGTTTGTCAACAAACGGGGCGTCGTTTGGTTCAGTCGCTTGACACTGCCAAGGCAGTGTCTCAACAACCTTTGGGTCCTTCTTGTGTGTCATTATACGGGGCCCTTGAGAAGTCGTACCCGGACGTTTCCAGCGTAAATAGGAACATTGACATGTCAAGGACCTTCACATAAGTTTCACCAAAAACAATTAGACGCAACACGTCCAAACATGCTAGGCACCATCAAGAGACACACATGTTTGTCTCAAGGACTATCTTTCGAACAACTTAAAACGTTCTTGGATGTTTGACCTCCAAACTTCACGAAACTCCATATACACACTATAAACATCATTATAACTTATTTTAAGACTTCATATGCTCATGAAATACAAATATAAGCACGTATAGACACATGAGACACATAGGTGACTAATCGTCGAACGTCTTGGTCGTCCCTTGACGTTTGACTTCCAAATCATCTCAAACTTTACACACTGCCACAATACCATATTATAAACCATTTTAGGACCTTAGACTCTTATGATGAACATGTTAGGCTCTAGGCACCCTAACTCATTTGGGGGGTCTTACACCCTAGAAGGTAAGCATACTACTTTTCACTTCCATGATTAAGCCTACACAAAACACTTCAATCCGTAAAAAGAAACTATGAGATATTACACACATAATCAAGGTCAACATTGAACCATTAAAAATATACTAAGGGAACATGCATCTTTAGCTATTTACCACATTCTTCAAAGCATTTCAAGTCTAAACCATATTATAACACTATCATCATGCATACTCATACGATAACTCATTATTACAAAAGGTAGCTCAATTCAACTATAACAACTTCTTTAACAAGCTATAACCATATCATAATATATATCTTCACATAACATGTCATTTCACATAGGTCTCATATATAGCCATAAAAGATAACACATCATAAAAACATGCCAAAATTCACCTTCACACATACTCATGAATCCATAAAACCAAGATTAGTATAGAAACTCACCTTTTCTCCCTCAAGCATAGAGATACCATCTCATCCAAGCAATCACATATAAAAGACCACCAGACAATAAAACATAAGAGAGAGATCTTATAGAGTTAAGTTCTATGGCACGACATGAGAATGATGAAGAAGGAGAACTCTACCGTCCTATAGCCTCTCGTTCAGGGATGTGTCGCGACTCACAACCAATGAATGAGACTTTACTAGACGTGGAAATACGAGACTTTTGGACCCTAAAACCACTTTCATAAATCTCATATTATGATACCACATTTTTCGCGATCGGGGAGCACCTCCTAGAAGTAACATGGTGTACTTGACCTCTCGGAGGTCTTATACAAGCCCATAGTTATCATTCATCGCATTTTCATAGGTAAATTTAGCAGAAAATTTAAAACTTTCATAGCACATAATATGCTAGAACATCACTTTCAATATATATATATATAATATTATATTTACATAGTTAGACTCTAAGTCTCTTTGCCATCTATTAGACTCAACAACATTAGAGTACATTAGGGACACGACCCTTACAACATAAATTATAAGTACATTTATAACTAAACTTTACAGTAAGATAGACTTAGGTCATCCTTGGACTTAAGGATTCCTTTCCTTGAGCTTGAGAATCACATATCAAGACCCTTCACTTTAGACAAATCTATTTAAGCATCCATAACATACACTTTTTGTAAAAAGGTAGAGAAGAATTGTGTTAGTACAAGAATGCACTAAGTATGACAACCATGTAAAAACTTGCATTTAAAAGGGACATTTTACTTGAAACCATGCATTATGCCTTTTTGTGAAAACTTCATAAAACTTTGATACAATAGCATTATATAATTCACATACATCACATAGGCATATTAAATGTTCATACATCATATAAAACCACACATTGCATTTAAGGCATATTTGGAGTCACATTACAGTAACCTCCTTGCACTTTACAGTAAGTAGTTTTTTCTTTACAATAAGTTCATTTTACAGTGAGCTTTCCATCTTTTAACTTCTTAACTTCCCAATGTAACCCTCTAGTGATAATTGGTGCAATGTACCACCTAGAGGCCACAAAGTACTCATACATATAATCTTCCTAATTTAACACATACATTCATGGAAGTATAGTACATCATAGAGACATTTAAGTCAAGACCCTAGTGACACTACAGTAAGCCCTATTCAATTTGCACATATACTAACTTCACTTCCCATAAATCATTATAAGACCTTACTCACAATCCCAATCTAAGTCTACTAGTGCAATGTACATGTAAGGCCCCATAACCTCACATGTACTTAGTAAACCTATCATGAGACCACAAGCCTTAACATCCAATTCATACATCAACATAGTAAGTGAAGACAACTTTATTAATGTCAACAACCTTCATCATATAGTAATTAAGACCAACATCATATAGACTCATACCATAAACATCTTCATAACAAGTACACTAATACTACCAGGACATGCATAATGAACATATACATAGTCACATGCATTATGATACCTTCGTAGGATTTACCTCAAGATCCACTTGTGCAATGCATAGGTGAAGTCCCATACCCCCACCTACACTAAGCAACTACTCGTAGGTTATCCTATTTAGGGTCCTTACTTTACTTCGATTGTCCATTTTACATTAGAGAAACTATCACTAAGACCATGGGTGCTAAACATGGAATTTGGTGTTGTAGATCCTTACTCCAATGGAAGGTGTTCTCACCTAGCAAAGGTAGAATATCCTAGCATACTAACTGAATTTATTTGCTAGATCTTATGGGGCAAGCATAGTTTATTGAACTAAGAGATTTGTATGATCCCTCTACATGCTATTTTGAAATTTGGGCCTCCTCTCATGAGAAAACATGGGTGAACCTTCCTCAAAGTGAAGACACTACTTCATGTGGATCCATAGGTGAATATTCCTCTAAGGGAAGTCAACACTCTATAAGGAACAAATGGTGAATCTTCCTCCAAGGGAAACCAACACCTCTCATTGTCAAGTTCACTCGGTGCTAAGCTAAGTTCCCTTTATTGGAAAGCCTTTATTACATTACCTCATAAAACATAGGCTTAGGATATTTGTTCCTCATTTGGTTATAGCATATTCAAGCATATATCTAGTTTTAGAGTACTCTTGAACACACATTTCAAGGACCCTCTATTGACTAGATCTTCATACATGTGTGTGTACTTATATGTGAACAAACCTTTCACATAACACATTAATGTCACACATGTCCATATATCAATGCATAAGTCTATAGGTATAACTATATGAGCAATACTTTCATATAAACACACTAAGACACTATTCACCTTCATACTTCATCATATCATATTAGTCATATTCATATTATGCCCATACATTCATTTTCATGTACATAGAAATTAAACCTAGGAACTATCCTACCAAGGTACACATGTGCAATGCATAGACAAGGTCCCATACCCTTGCCCACACTAGTACACCTATCAATTCATCGTAGTTAGGGGATACATAACATACTTCACATACATATACTTTACATGCATAGTAGTAGACATTAGTGCATATGAGAATTACGATTTCATTTAGACACCATGAACATTTACTACTTTTAAGCATGCATGAAGTGTGTGTGTGCGCATTGGTAGACATGATCACATAATGGATATAAAGAACGAATTAAGGCAGACACCCTCTTAAGACCATCTTACACTTTTAAGTATAGAAGACACAACACAATTTAGCATAGGAGACAAGTCAACTTCATATTACACTTAAGACTCCTAACTTTGGCTATTCATGCATTCACATAGGGGTACATACGTAAGGGATTATTATCCATTTTAACTCATCAATGGAATCAGCTACACTTAACCCGAACATAGATATACACATGCTTATACAATAGCCATACAAACTAAATCACAACTAGATTAGGAAAGTAGGCATAAACTTCACATAGCGTGATCATCATAACCACACACTTATATATTCATCAACTTTCCTTTGATCATCAATGATTAATACACCTTTCTCATCATCAATACAATAAAGGTAAGTAGCTAAATATACATTTAGTCATGAAATAAACCATGTACAAGTCGCTACAAGATCATACTATAATATGATACAAGGCATCACATATATATACTAGAAAGTAGACAGTTATAGATCATCAACTAATTTCCCTAGTCTTGTTCAACAATCATATTGTGTCAATGATAATACATTTAGGGAAGTATCTAAATAGATAGAACATCATAGCTAAATCATGTTTCATCCACCATAGAGTATAGATCACAACATATACATTACTCTATCAACGTCTATAGGCTAGAAGGACTTAAATCAATCTTTACCAATTCAATTTTATCTATTAATACTAAATCAATTATATTAATGATCATCATATTACACATATAGGCAGTAGCTAAGGCAATTCACCACAATCGAGTCACATAACAACCATCTAACGTCAAGATCACAAGTTACTACTTGATAGATTAGAATCACCTAGATCAATTCATACCAAGACTTATTTACTTTGATCATACAAGATTTATACTCACAATTCAACCATGATATTAACCTACAACAGTAGCTACAAGAATCTCAACATAATCGAATTCCACTTTTATACAATTAAAGATCAATGTTACAGTGATCATTGAGATCTAAGCTAGGCATGTTCAAATTTTCATATATTTATCCACATGAATCCTTCATCATCAATACACGTAAATAACGGTGGATATAAGAATTCAACGTAAGAGAATTAAAATTCGACCATTAATAAGCCACGATCAGAATGCCCATGCAAAGGCTAAATCGAGGTTGGGAAGGGACATGGGTTCATAATGCAATTGGACTAAATTTCACGTTAAGACCAATACATTATCATCAATTCATCATGATTAAGCCATTAAAAACGTTTTAGAAAGAACCCATGGCAATATTGAAGAAAAAGAGATTTGATCATATTTTATCTTTGAAAACTTTGACAACTCTCCAAGTGAAAGGTTAATTAGAGGTGAAGGATCACCATACCTTAATATAGGATAAAACATATAATAAATGATGAAGAACCAATAGGAATCCAAGCTCCAAGCTGTTCTTGAGCTTCACCATCAATGGAGGTTCTAGAGAGAATTTGTTTTGAAGGGAAAGTCTAATTTGTGTGAGTGGGATTGGGAATGGGTTGTTCACGTTATTGATCACTTATATACACCAAAAAATAGCAAAATAAATCAAGTAGGGTAAGGTTAGGACGTGGGGTGAATTTCCTATTCACCCCTTTAATGAAGTCGCTAGGCAGTATTTGTAGGCCACCATCGACGGCTAGTAGGTCCATCGACGGGCCGTCTGTGGCTTCAGTCGATGGGGTCTTGGGCTTTTCTTTGGCTGATCCTTATCTAGGATAAGTGACCATCGACTACTTAACCACCAACGGGCCGTTTGTCAACAAATGGGGCATCGTTTGGTTCAGTCTCAACAACCTTTGGGTCCTTCTTGTGTGTCATTATACGGGGCCCTTGAGAAGTCGTACCCGGACGTTTCCAGCGTAAATAGGAACATTGACATGTCAAGGACCTTCACATAAGTTTCACCAAAAACAATTAGACGCAACACGTCCAAACATGCTAGGCACCATCAAGAGACACACATGTTTGTCTCAAGGACTATCTTTCGAACATCTTAAAACGTTCTTGGATATTTGACCTCCAAACTTCACGAAACTACATATACACACTATAAACATCATTATAACTTATTTTAAGACTTCATATGCTCATGAAATACAAATATAAGCACGTATAGACACATGAGACACATAGGTGACTAATCGTCGAACGTCTTGGTCGTCCCTTGACGTTTGACTTCCAAATCATCTCAAACTTTACACACTGCCACAATACCATATTATAAACCATTTTAGGACCTTAGACTCTTATGATGAACATGTTAGGCTCTAGGCACCCTAACTCATTTGGGGGGTCTTACACCCTAGAAGGTAAGCATACTACTTTTCACTTCCATGATTAAGCCTACACAAAACACTTCAATCCGTAAAAAGAAACTATGAGATATTACACACATAAACAAGGTCAACATTGAACCATTAAAAATATACTAAGGGAACATGCATCTTTAGCTATTTACCACATTCTTCAAAGCATTTCAAGTCTAAACCATATTATAACACTATCATCATACATACTCATACGATAACTCATTATTACAAAAGGTAGCTCAATTCAACTATAACAACTTCTTTAACAAGCTATAACCATATCATAATATATATCTTCACATAACATGTCATTTCACATAGGTCTCATATATAGCCATAAAAGACAACACATCATAAAAACATGCCAAAATTCACCTTCACACATACTCATGAATCCATAAAACCAAGATTAGTATAGAAACTCACCTTTTCTCCCTCAAGCATAGAGATACCATCTCATCCAAGCAATCACATATAAAAGACCACCAGACAATTAAACATAAGAGAGAGATCTTATAGAGTTAAGTTCAATGGCACGACATGAGAATGATGAAGAAGGAGAACTCTACCGTCCCACAGCCTCTCGTTCAGGGATGTGTCGCGACTCACAACCAATGAATGAGACTTTACTAGACGTGGAAATATGAGACTTTTGGACCCTAAAACCACTTTCATAAATCTCATATTATGATACCACGTTTTTCGCGATCGGGGAGCACCTCCTAGAAGTAACATGGTGTACTTGACCTCTCGGAGGTCTTATACAAGCCCATAGTTATCATTCATCGCATTTTCATAGGTAAATTTAGCAGAAAATTTAAAACTTTCATAGCACATAATATGCTAGAACATCACTTTCAATATATATATATAAAATATTATATTTACATAGTTAGACTCTAAGTCTCTTTGCCATCTCTTAGACTCAACAACATTAGAGTACATTAGGGACACGACCCATACAACATAAATTATAAGTACATTTATAACTAAACTTTACAGTAAGATAGACTTAGGTCATCCTTGGACTTAAGGAGTCCTTTCCTTGAGCTTGAGAATCAAATATCAAGACCCTTCACTTTAGACAAATCTATTTAAGCATCCATAACATACACTTTTTGTAAAAAGGTAGAGAAGAATTGTGTTAGTACAAGAATGCACTAAGTATGACAACCATGTAAAAACTTGCATTTAAAAGGGACATTTTACTTGAAACCATGCATTATGCCTTTTTGTGAAAACTTCATAAAACTTTGATACAATAGCATTATATAATTCACATACATCATATAGGCATATTAAATGTTCATACATCATATGAAACCACACATTGCATTTAAGGCATATTTGGAGTCACATTACAGTAACCTCCTTGCACTTTACAGTAAGTAGTTTTTTCTTTACAATAAGTTCATTTTACAGTGAGCTTTCCATCTTTTAACTTCTTAACTTCCCAATGTAACCCTCTAGTGATAATTGGTGCAATGTACCACCTAGAGGCCACAAAGTACTCACACATATAATCTTCCTAATTTAACACATACATTCATGGAAGTATAGTACATCATAGAGACATTTAAGTCAAGACCCTAGTGACACTACAGTAAGCCCTATTCAATTTACACATATACTAACTTCATTTCCCATAAATCATTATAAGACCTTACTCACAATCCCAATCTAAGTCTACTAGTGCAATGTACATGTAAGGCCCCATAACCTCACATATACTTAGTAAACCTATCATGAGACCACAAGCCTTAACATCCAATTCATACATCAACATAGTAAGTGAAGACAACTTCATTAATGTCAACAACCTTCATCATATAGTAATTAAGACCAACATCATATAGACTCATACCATAAACATCTTCATAACAAGTACACTAATACTACCAGGACATGCATAATGAACATATACATAGTCACATGCATTAGGATACCTTCGTAGGATTTACCTCAAGAGCCACTTGTGCAATGCATAGGTGAAGTCCCATACCCCCACCTACACTAAGCAACTACTCGTAGGTTATCCTATTTAGGGTCCTTACTTTACTTCGATTGTCCATTTTACATTAGAGAAACTATCACTAAGACCATGGGTGCTAAACATGGAATTTGGTGTTGTAGATCCTTACTCCAATGGAAGGTGTTCTCACCTAGCAAAGGTAGAATATCCTAGCATACTAACTGAATTTACTTGCTAGATCTTATGGGGCAAGCATAGTTTATTGAACTAAGAGATTTGTATGATCCCTCTACATGCTATTTTGAAATTTGGGCCTCCTCTCATGAGAAAACATGGGTGAACCTTCCTCAAAGTGAAGCCACTACTTCATGTGGATCCATAGGTGAATATTCCTCTAAGGGAAGTCAACACTCTATAAGGAACAAATGGTGAATCTTCATCCAAGGGAAACCAACACCTCTCATTGTCAAGTTCACTCGGTGCTAAGCTAAGTTCCCTTTATTTGAAAGCCTTTATTACATTACCTTATAAAACATAGGCTTAGGATATTTGTTCCTCATTTGGTTATAGCATATTCAAGCATATATCTAGTTTTAGAGTACTCTTGAACACACATTTCAAGGACCCTCTATTGACTAGATCTTCATACATGTGTGTGTACTTATATGTGAACAAACCTTTCACATAACACATTAATGTCACACATGTCCATATATCAATGCATACGTCTATAGGTATAACTATATGAGCAATACTTTCATATAAACACACTAAGACACTATTCACCTTCATACTTCATCATATCATATTAGTCATATTCATATTATGCCCATACATTCATTTTCATGTACATAGAAATTAAACCTAGGAACTATCCTACCAAGGTACACATGTGCAATGCATAGACAAGGTCCCATACCCTTGCCCACACTAGTACACCTATCAATTCATCATAGTTAGGGGATACATAAGATACTTCACATACATATACTTTACATGCATAGTAGTAGACATTAGTGCATATGAGAATTACGCTTTCATTTAGACACCATGAACATTTACTACTTTTAAGCATGCATGAAGTGTGTGTGTGCGCATTGGTAGACATGATCACATAATGGATATAAAGAACAAATTAAGGCAGACACCCTCTTAAGACCATCTTACACTTTTAAGTATAGAAGACACAACACAATTTAGCATAGGAGACAAGTCAACTTCATATTACACTTAAGACTCCTAACTTTGGCTATTCATGCATTCACATAGGGGTACATACGTAAGGGATTATTATCCATTTTAACTCATCAATGGAATCAGCTACACTTAACCCGAACATAGATATACACATGCTTATACAATAGCCATACAAACTAAATCACAACTAGATTAGGAAAGTAGGCATAAACTTCACATAGCGTGATCATCATAACCACACACTTATATATTCATCAACTTTCCTTTGATCATCAATGATTAATACACCTTTCTCATCATCAATACAATAAAGGTAAGTAGCTAAATATACATTTAGTCATGAAATAAACCATGTACAAGTCGCTACAAGATCATACTATAATATGATACAAGGCATCACATATATATACTAAAAAGTAGACAGTTATAGATCATCAACTAATTTCCCTAGTCTTGTTCAACAATCATATTGTGTCAATGATATACATTTAGGGAAGTATCTAAATAGATAGAACATCATAGCTAAATCATGCTTCATTGTCACGACCCAAAATCTAGCCGCGAGTGGCACCCACACTCATCCTACTATGTGAGCGAACCAACCAATCTAAAACCCCAACATATTGAACAAAAATACAAAGCGGAAGACTTAAAACTCATTATCCCCAAAATCTGGAAGTCATCATCACAAGAACATCTATCCTCAAGTTACAAATCTAAAAGTATCTAAGAAGCTAAAATAAATAAAAGGCTAGTCCATGCCGGAAGTTCAAGGCATCAAGACATTGAAGAGAAGATCCAGTCCAAGCTAGAAGCATTAGATCACCCTGAAATCCTGTGTATTGAGACGGGGCTAATGGCTGCTATTTTGGTGAAGACGACGGTAAGTTTGCTGCATTTCCCAAATAACAAAGAAAGAAACAACAAGTAGGGGGTCAGTACAAAACACAAGTACTGAGTAGGTATCATCGGCCAACTCAAAATAAAAAACAGTATATATCAGTTCATATCATAAATCAACTACAATACTCAACATGTAGCAACAAGTACTATAATCATCAATAAGTACTACCAAGTTCATCCATGAGGACTCAAGCCTCAATACCACACTCATTTGGGAAATTAGGTTCATTACATTGAGTATATTTTAACATCTCTCAAGATTCATTATCTTTCTTCCTCTTGTGTCGGTACGTGACACTCCGATCCCCTACTACTATGTGTCGGAACGTGACACACCGATCCCCTAATTCTACGTGTCGGTTCGTGACACCCGATCCCCTAATACTATGTGTCGGAACATGACACTCCGATCCCCTAATTCTACGTGTCGGTTCTGACACCCGATCC
>JABWTJ010000715.1:226474-356032 GCA_016801875.1 Solanum sitiens
CCTTCTTTATCCCAAGGCATCATCAATAACAAGGTGAATTAGGGTTCTTCAAGATTTTGGATTCAAAAGCTTCATTATGCTTATTTTATCACAATCACATAATCACATTCATGCAAGCATACAATTAAGCATATAGAAGGGTTTACAATACCACCAATACATATCATTCACTATTAAGAGTTTACTACGAATAGTATCAAACCATAACCTACCTTCACCAAGGATTCTTGATCAAGCAAGCAATCTCTCAAGCTTCTTGTTCCTCTTTGGTTGTCTCTCTCTATAGATCGTTCCTCTCTTCTCCTTGTTCTCTCTATTTTTTCTTCTTCCAAACTCTCTCTCTTTTCCCTAATTTAGCATATAATTAGGTATAAAAGATGAGGAAACCACCCACTAAGTAACTCAAGGTCATCTCCTTTACACCCCCAAGGATTTGAGTTTTTAACATTGACCCACTAAAATTTATAATTATAGCAAGAATAGTCCAAAACTCCCCTTTAAAACTTACCCAGAAATTTGACCCAGACTGGGATTACGCAACCTGTGACGGTCCGTCGTGCATACGACGGTCCGTCCTGCACTTCCGTCACGACGGACAGAGAATTGCTCTCAGTACCCAATTCTCAAGAGTTGAAGTGTTTTGAAACGGAACCTCACAAGGTCCGTCATGTCTGTGACGGTCCGTCCTGCAGGTCCGTCACAGACTTCAGAGAATTGCTCTCAGTACCCAATTCTCAAGAGTTGAAGTGTTTTGAAACGGAACCTCACAACGATCCGTCATATCTTTGACGGTCCGTCCTGCAGGTCCATCACAGAGTTCAGAGAGTCGATTTCAGCACTCAAATATAAGAATTCCAAGTGTTTGGAACGAGACACCCTCGACGGTCCGTCGTGCCCATGACGGTCCGTCGTTGGATACGTCATCTCAGACAGTTTTCCAGAAATAAAATCTGTTGCTCAAAACGACTAAGCAGGTCGTTACATTCATCCACCATAGAGTATAGATCACAACATATACATTACTCTATCAACGTCTATAGGCTAGAAGGACTTAAATCAATCTTTACCAATTCAATTTTATCTATTAATACTAAATCAATTATATTAATGATCATCATATTACACATATAGGCAGTAGCTAAGGCAATTCACCACAATCGAGTCACATAACAACCATCTAACGTCAAGATCACAAGTTACTACTTGATAGATTAGAATCACCTAGATCAATTCATACCAAGACTTATTTACTTTGATCATACAAGATTTATACTCAAAATTCAACCATGATATTAACCTACAACAGTAGCTACAAGAATCTCAACATAATCGAATTCCACTTTTATACAATTAAAGATCAATGTTACAGTGATCATTGAGATCTAAGCTAGGCATGTTCAAATTTTCATATATTTATCCACATGAATCCTTCATCATCAAAACACGTAACTAACGGTGGATATAAGAATTCAACGTAACAGAATCAAAATTCGACCATTAATAAGCCACGATCAGAATGCCCATGCAAAGGCTAAATCGAGGTTGGGAAGGGACATGGGTTCATAATGCAATTGGACTAAATTTCACGTTAAGACCAATACATTATCATTAATTCATCATGATTAAGCCATTAAAAACGTTTTAGAAAGAACCCATGGCAATATTGAAGAAAAAGAGATTTGATCATATTTTATCTTTGAAAACTTTGACAACTCTCCAAGTGAAAGGTTAATTAGAGGTGAAGGATCACCATACCTTAATATAGGATAAAACATATAATAAATGATGAAGAACCAATAGGAATCCAAGCTCCAAGCTGTTCTTGAGCTTCACCATCAATGGAGGTTCTAGAGAGAATTTGTTTTGAAGGTAAAGTCTAATTTGTGTGAGTGGGATTGGGAATGGGTTGTTCACGTTATTGATCACTTATATACACCAAAAAATAGCAAAATAAATCAAGTAGGGTAAGGTTAGGACGTGGGGTGAATTTCCTATTCACCCCTTTAATGAAGTCGCTAGGCAGTATTTGTAGGCCACCATCGACGGCTAGTAGGTCCATCGACGGGCCGTCTGTGGCTTCAGTCGATGGGGTCTTGGGCTTTTCTTTGGCTGAGCCTTATCTAGGATAAGTGACGATCGACTACTTAACCACCAACGGGCCGTTTGTCAACAAACGGGGCGTCGTTTGGTTCAGTCGCTTGACACTGCCAAGGCAGTGTCTCAACAACCTTTGGGTCCTTCTTGTGTGTCATTATACGGGGCCCTTGAGAAGTCGTACCCGGACGTTTCCAGCATAAATAGGAACATTGACATGTCAAGGACCTTCACATAGGTTTCACCAAAAACAATTAGACGCAACACGTCCAAACATGCTAGGCACCATCAAGAGACACACATGTTTGTCTCAAGGACTATCTTTCGAACATATTAAAACGTTCTTGGATGTTTGACCTCCAAACTTCACGAAACTCCATATACACACTATAAACATCATTATAACTTATTTTAAGACTTCATATGCTCATGAAATACAAATATAAGCACGTATAGACACATGAGACACATAGGTGACTAATCGTCGAACGTCTTGGTCGTCCCTTGACGTTTGACTTCCAAATCATCTCAAACTTTACACACTGCCACAATACCATATTATAAACCATTTTAGGACCTTAGACTCTTATGATGAACATGTTAGGCTCTAGGCACCCTAACTCATTTGGGGGGTCTTACACCCTAGAAGGTAAGCATACTACTTTTCACTTCCATGATTAAGCCTACACAAAAGACTTCAATCCTTAAAAAGAAACTATGAGATATTACACACATAAACAAGGTCAACATTGAACCATTAAAAATATACTAAGGGAACATGCATCTTTAGCTATTTACCACATTCTTCAAAGCATTTCAAGTCTAAACCATATTATAACACTATCATCATGCATACTCATATGATAACTCATTATTACAAAAGGTAGCTCAATTCAACTATAACAACTTCTTTAACAAGCTATAACCATATCATAATATATATCTTCACATAACATGTCATTTCACATAGGTCTCATATATAGCCATAAAAGACAACACATCATAAAAACATGCCAAAATTCACCTTCACACATACTCATGAATCCATAAAACCAAGATTAGTATAGAAACTCACCTTTTCTCCCTCAAGCATAGAGATACCATCTCATCCAAGCAATCACATATAAAAGACCACCAGACAATTAAACATAAGAGAGAGATCTTATAGAGTTAAGTTCAATGGCACGACATGAGAATGATGAAAAAGGAGAACTCTACCGTCCCATAGCCTCTCGTTCAGGGAAGTGTCGCGACTCACAACCAATGAATGAGACTTTACTAGACGTGGAAATACGAGACTTTTGGACCCTAAAACCACTTTCATAAATCTCATATTATGATACCACGTTTTTCGCGATCGGGGAGCACCTCCTAGAAGTAACATGGTGTACTTGACCTCTCGGAGGTCTTATACAAGCCCATAGTTATCATTCATCGCATTTTCATAGGTAAATTTAGCAGAAAATTTAAAACTTTCATAGCACATAATATGCTAGCACATCACTTTCAATATATATATATAAAATATTATATTTACATAGTTAGACTCTAAGTCTCTTTGCCATCTCTTAGACTCAACAACATTAGAGTACATTAGGGACACGACCCATACAACATAAATTATAAGTACATTTATAACTAAACTTTACAGTAAGATAGACTTAGGTCATCCTTGGACTTAAGGATTCCTTTCCTTGAGCTTGAGAATCACATATCAAGACCCTTCACTTTAGACAAATCTATTTAAGCATCCATAACATACACTTTTTGTAAAAAGGTAGAGAAGAATTGTGTTAGTACAAGAATGCACTAAGTATGACAACCATGTAAAAACTTGTATTTAAAAGGGACATTTTACTTGAAACCATGCATTATGCCTTTTTGTGAAAACTTCATAAAACTTTGATACAATAGAATTATATAATTCACATACATCATATAGGCATATTAAATG
Source organism: Solanum sitiens (assembly GCA_016801875.1). NCBI lineage: Eukaryota > Viridiplantae > Streptophyta > Magnoliopsida > Solanales > Solanaceae > Solanum > Solanum sitiens. Next base: position 230,523 of record JABWTJ010000715.1, read on the forward strand.
TTCATACATCATATAAAACCACACATTGCATTTAAGGCATATTTGGAGTCACATTACAGTAACCTCCTTGCACTTTACAGTAAGTAGTTTTTTCTTTACAATAAGTTCATTTTACAGTGAGCTTTCCATCTTTTAACTTCTTAACTTCCCAATGTAACCCTCTAGTGATAATTGGTGCAATGTACCACCTAGAGGCCACAAAGTACTCATACATATAATCTTCCTAATTTAACACATACATTCATGGAAGTATAGTACATCATACAGACATTTAAGTCAAGACCATAGTGACACTACAGTAAGCCCTATTCAATTTGCACATATACTAACTTCACTTCCCATAAATCATTATAAGACCTTACTCACAATCCCAATCTAAGTATACTAGTGCAATGTACATGTAAGGCCCCATAACCTCACATATACTTAGTAAACCTATCATGAGACCACAAGCCTTAACATCCAATTCATACATCAACATAGTAAGTGAAGACAACTTCATTAATGTCAACAACCTTCATCATATAGTAATTAAGACCAACATCATATAGACTCATACCATAAACATCTTCATAACAAGTACACTAATACTACCAGGACATGCATAATGAACATATACATAGTCACATGCATTAGGATACCTTCGTAGGATTTACCTCAAGAGCCACTTGTGCAATGCATAGGTGAAGTCCCATACCCCCACCTACACTAAGCAACTACTCGTAGGTTATCCTATTTAGGGTCCTTACTTTACTTCGATTGTCCATTTTACATTAGAGAAACTATCACTAAGACCATGGGTGCTAAACATGGAATTTGGTGTTGTAGATCCTTACTCCAATGGAAGGTGTTCTCACCTAGCAAAGGTAGAATATCCTAGCATACTAACTGAATTTACTTGCTAGATCTTATGGGGCAAGCATAGTTTATTGAACTAAGAGATTTGTATGATCCCTCTACATGCTATTTTGAAATTTGGGCCTCCTCTCATGAGAAAACATGGGTGAACCTTCCTCAAAGTGAAGCCACTACTTCATGTGGATCCATAGGTGAATATTCCTCTAAGGGAAGTCAACACTCTATAAGGAACAAATGGTGAATCTTCCTCCAAGGGAAACCAACACCTCTCATTGTCAAGTTCACTCGGTGCTAAGCTAAGTTCCCTTTATTGGAAAGCCTTTATTACATTACTTCATAAAACATAGGCTTAGGATATTTGTTCCTCATTTGGTTATAGCATATTCAAGCACATATCTAGTTTTAGAGTACTCTTGAACACACATTTCAAGGACCCTCTATTGACTAGATCTTCATACATGTGTGTGTACTTATATGTGAACAAACCTTTCACATAACACATTAATGTCACACATGTCCAAATATCAATGCATAAGTCTATAGGTATAACTATATGAGCAATACTTTCATATAAACACACTAAGACACTATTCACCTTCATACTTCATCATATCATATTAGTCATATTCATATTATGATCATACATTCATTTTTATGTACATAGAAATTAAACCTAGGAACTATCCTACCAAGGTACACATGTGCAATGCATAGACAAGGTCCCATACCCTTGCCCACACTAGTACACCTATCAATTCATCGTAGTTAGGGGATACATAACATACTTCACATACATATACTTTACATGCATAGTAGTAGACATTAGTGCATATGAGAATTACGCTTTCATTTAGACACCATGAACATTTACTACTTTTAAGCATGCATGAAGTGTGTGTGTGCGCATTGGTAGACATGATCACATAATGGATATAAAGAACAAATTAAGGCAGACACCCTCTTAAGACCATCTTACACTTTTAAGTATAGAAGACACAACACAATTTAGCATAGGAGACAAGTCAACTTCATATTACACTTAAGACTCCTAACTTTGGCTATTCATGCATTCACATAGGGGTACATAGGTAAGGTATTATTAACAATTTTAACTCATCAATGGAATCAACTACACTTAATCCGAACATAGATATACACATGCTTATACAATAGCCATACAAACTAAATCACAACTAGATTAGGAAAGTAGGCATAAACTTCATATTGTGTGATCATCATAACCACACACTTATATATTCATCAACTTTCCTTCAAGGACATAATCAACATGTATATAGATTGAAACGAAGTAAACACCAATATAATAAGTGGACCATACCACAAAATGCCATACAAGGCTTCATCAACTACATTAATATACAAAAGTAGAGGGATGAGCCATTCTTACCAATTCATCAACCTTTGATCATCATTGATCAATACAACTTTCTAATCATCAATACATTATAGGGAAGTAGATAAATATACCTTTAGTCATAAAATAAACCATGTACAAGTCGCTACAAGATCATACTATAATATGATACAAGGCATCACATATATATACTAGAAACTAGAGAGTTATAGATCATCAACTAATTTCCCTAGTCTTGTTCATAAATCATATTGTGTCAATGATATACATTTAGGGAAGTAGATAAAGAGATAGAACATCATATCTAAATCATGCTTCATCCACCATAGAATATAGATCACAACATATACATTACTCTATTAATGTCTATAGGCTAGAAGGACTTAAATCAATCTTTACCAATTCAATTGTTATCTTTTCATACTAAATAAATTATATTAATGCTCATCATATTACACATATTGGAAGTATCTAAGGCATTCACCACAATCGACTCACATAACCATCCTAACGTCAACATCACAAGTTACTACTTGATAAATTAGAAGCACCTAGATCAATTAATCCCAAGATTTATTTACTTTGATCATACAAGATTTATACTCACAATTAAACCATGATATTAACCTAAGGAAATAGCTATAAGAATCTCAACATAATCGAATTCCACTTTTATACAATTAAAGATCAATGTTACAGTGATCACATTGAGATCTAAGATAGACATGTTCAAATCTTCATACATTGATCCACATGGACCCTTCATCATAAATTCATCATCAATACACGTAAATAAAAGTGGATATAAATAATTCAACGTAAGAGAATCACAATTCGACCATTAATAAGCCACGATCACAATGCCCATGCAAAGGGTAAATCGAGGTTGGAAGGTGTCACGATCGAGATCTAGACCCCAAACGAGACCGGCGTTGTTGACCTCTCAGAGGTCCCAGACAATCCTACATACGTCATTCTTACTTCATCTAGGTTAATTTTAGCGGAAAATTTGAACTTTTTGTTTTTTATCATACTTACTAATCATTTCTAATACATTCATAATTTGTTCACCATCAACCATCTAACATTAAGATCATCAAATGAAAGAAATAGTATAATATAGCAATAACTGTATACTTGCCAAAATGGCACCAATACAATGTCTGAAATAATACGGGAAAGAAACGCTAGTGGAACATACTCCAGTAGCTCAATACTAAAACTAAGATAGAATATAAATGGGCAAGCATCCTCGAAAGCATGAGGGCCTACCAAGTCCGGATGAATGCTCGACGTATGGATAACTTCAGCGTCAACCAGTAGCTCTAGCGTCCACCTGTGCCTGCACACCTAAAATTGTAGAGTTGTATAGGGTTAGTACACACTTGTACTAAGTATGGGTATATGCAAGGACACACCAAAGACATGCATGAGAAAGGATAGCTCATTCCTAACAACATGATTATTGAAAGTCAAGTTAGTGGACTTGCCAAATTGGGGTTAGGAAAGTTAGTGAGCTTTCCAAATTTGGATTAGGAAAGTCAGGCCATGAGAATAACATGCATCATCATACTTATCATATTGCACACAGCACATAACATCTTACACATAACACTTATCACATAACATATAACACATAACATCTTTCATAACATTCATTCATATCCCATGAGACCTTGGAATCATGGACTTGACATTAAGACTTTCCAAAATGAGGGCTCAACATATGGGACCTCAACTAGGGAGTCTTCATTAGAAAACACAAAGTCTGCTTCATTCATTCATACGTACTTCATTTCATTTCATTCATAGGCCAGTGTGAACACCAGCTATACCTAGGGTGTAGTTTAAGACTTTCACCGGGTTTGCTGTGCAATGATCAAGAATAACCTAGTGTCATTACCTCAGTCTAGCTCACCTCTTGATTATCCTATCCTAACACCTTTGGTATCGTTCATCTCATTATGTGCTTCATTTGAGTCTGGCCTTATTCATTCATTGGGAACTTTAACTTTAACCGACATAGATCATGTGAGCATCATGAAATCTAGTGTCTCCCCCACACCGAAAAGAGGTGAAATCACTGGCCAAGGTGACCCATAACATGCTAGCGTACATGGGAATTTAACCCCGCTAGATCCCTATATTGGCAGTATAGGTTCGAAGACCAGGAGATATAAGGAGACCCATACCCGGCAAGCTGGACAATCTCATCTCATGAGAGTTACGTGAACCTCCGCCCTTCCCAAAATAAGTCATCACTGCTCATAGCTAGTCTATCGGTGCTCAGTATAAAGTTGCATTACATTCAACTCATATGTCATGGAAGCTGGCTTCTAGTATGAGGACATCATAGCTCAATAAATCTCATCTCATCATTAGTATTAAGTGTGTTAATCTCAATACTTTCATTAAAGTGTTCATAGAAACTGGTCTCTTCATTAACATTACACTCTCATAGGTGAGTACGTTTTGGTAACAATTACTTAGGCTCATTTGCAATTGTTCTCATCTTTTACATTAGCCTCATATCATGTTGTTACCACATTCATTAACATTAGCACAATTTCTCTTCATAATTACTCACCCCATTTTACGTGAATGTTCATTTCATCATATGCCAATGTACTTGGCCATTTGTGTATTTCACACTCTTACTTAACCCTTCTAGGGTTTCTTCATTTCTTTACATACATCTTAGGTTCACTTATTTTTAAGCGTATGCTAGACTTATGGGTCTATACATACAAGCCATGAGGCTTCATTCATAGTTCGTTAAGTGATTCATATCTTCCTAAGATTATGTAGTACAAGACTTATGTATCTTGTATGTATGTCAAGATCTTGATTTCGATCGAAGTAGGTGGCATTATTCTTGAACATTTAATTCAAGTATGACTTATGTATGAATACGGAATTTTGGGCAAGGGAACCCAAGTTCAAACCCCTTGGACAATACTTACATTTTTTCTTGACTTTATCTTTAGTCTTCATGACATTGGGACCCTAGATCGAGCCCCAACATCAACATTCTATCTTTATTTTTCTCCTTGGATTCTCCTCTTATTTGGCCGAAGGGTTGTGGGATTGAACCCCCACAACCCCTTTTTATTTTTTTATTTAATTCCCCTTGTCCAATTTCGCATAGACTATGAGGTTGTGGGATCAAACCCCCAGACCTCTCCTTATTTATTCTTTAATTTCGCTAGGGGCTGTGAGGTTGTGGGTTCGAACCCCCACAGCCTCCTTATTTTATTTTCATTTAAAATTAACTTAACTAGGCGTTTGGCAGTGAGGTTGAGGGATCGAGCCCCCACAGCCTCACTTTATTTTCTTATTTATTTCGCCCTTCTCTTTTCCAGCCTTGAGGTCGTGGGTTCGATTCCCACGCCTCACACTTCCTTTCTTTTAATTTTATTTCACTTCATTCGCCGCCTGGAGGTCGTGGGTTCGATTCCCACGCCTCCCATTTTATTTATTTAATTTTTGCAATCTCCTTTCTCAGCCAATATACCCCATATCCAATCCCCCTGACCCCTTTTCTTTTTCTTGCGAAATTAAGGTGTTATACGGGTGAGGTCACAGGTTCGAATCCTGGTGGCCTCACCCCTTTAAAACCAATTAAATTTCCAGATTTCCCCTCTACACTTTAGCCTAAACGAAACTTGTAGTTGTTGTTGGATAATTAGTCATTTTATTAGCTTATTTTCACCAATACTTCCACTTGAAAACTTAGGAAAATTGATGGATCGTTTAACACTTTTTGGGGTGTATTTCATGGATTCGTTTAACACATTTTTAGGTGTAGATTCATTGTTGTTTTAGCTGCAACTTTCCACTTAAAATCAGTCACATACACCTTATATGAACATCACGAATTACAAATTTTATGCACGTTAATTTCAGCCATCAAACTAACCATTTTAAGACTTCAAAACGGATAGCAACAACAACAAACATTTACATATTGCACCACATCATTTTCGGTTGACATCATTGAACATGCTTGCTATTTCTAAACATAAAATCACAAAGAACATCATATTTCACACTTAGCTACCAGCAACCATACAAACAACATGATTTCTAACCTAATTTAGATTGAAATTGGACGAAGACTAGGGACAAGGAGTTCAACATTCAAGGGGACAACCCTAGTTTCATACGTTGAATTTTTGTAGAAAGAAATTCCTCTTGGAGAAAGGATTCCAAGAGAGAAAACCCATACCTGTTCTTTGTGTTGTTCAACACTCAAAGTTGATGCCCAGAATAACCACCAACCCAACGTCCAACACAGAAACTCCCACCTTACCCGTCGAGAATGTCACGTTTTTCTTTACTTTGATGGATTGTTTTTGTCGTTTGTATTTTTATAAGTTCTTCAAATGTGAAGAACTTTTGTTGTTATTTCTGATTTTTTTGTTGCTGCTTTGTTAACAGAGAAAACGTGAAAACAAATGTGAGAGGTAGATGGATAAGCGTGAGAGAGAGAAGTGTGAGGTAGTGTCCCCTTAGATCTAGGACTTGTTGGAAGATTTAGTCAAATTAATTACTAATTAATAATCAATAATTAAAAATCTGTTTTTCATATTTTCTTAAATCAGCCATTAATTATTAATTTATTAAATTAATTCAACAATAAAAAAAATTCACATAAAATCATTGCTCCCACCTAGGTTCGAACCCGGGTGGAGCAAGACTTAACTTCAAGAGCTCAGATTCGGCTCTCTCTCCCCAATTTGCCCCTCCACCTTATTAAATAAATAATTAAATATATATTTAGGGTAATTACGATACTACCCTTAGCCAGAAAAAAGACCATTTTACCCCTAGACCCTTCAAACCTAAGATTTCCTCTTTTTAAGTCCGGTAAAGACTCCTTCGAGTAAATCTTCGTATTCGAGAGCCCTACATGGTTGGTACCAACCTTTCCAAGCTCAAATAACTCCCCAAGTTAGTTGGCTTGGATGTAGCAAGGGTTCCGAGGTCTGGTTCTACGCGCATCAATCCGTGCGAACCCTTGTCTAATCATAGGCATTCTTGACACATTAGCATTTCTTATCTTATTCATTTTTAGGGTTGTTACAGAAGGGACATGGGTTAATAACACAATTGGATTAAATTTCACTTTAAGACCAATACATTATCATCAATTCATCATGATTAAGCCATTAAGAACGTTTTTAGAATGAACCCATGACTAGATTGAAGAAGAAGAGATTTGATCATATTTTCTCTTTGAAAACTTTGAGAATAACTCTCCAAGTGAAAGGTTACTTAGAGGTGAAGGATCACCATACCTTAATATAGGATAAAACATATAATAATTGATGAAGAAACCATAGAAATCCAAGCTCCAAGCTGTTCTTGAGCTTCACCATCACTGGAGGTTCTAGAGAAAATTGTTTTTGGAGGGAAAGTCTAATTTGTGTGAATGGGATTGGGAATAGGTTGTTCACGTTTTTGATCATTTATTTACACCCAAAAATAGCCAAATAAATCAAATAAGTTCAGTTTAGTACGTGGGGTTAATTTTCCATTCACCCCTTTAATGAAACAGTCGCCAGGCAGTAGTTGCACACCACCATCGACGGCTAGTAGGTCCATCGACGGGCCGTCTGTGGCTTCAGTCAAATGGGTCTTCAGATGTTCTTTGTCTGAGCCTTATCTAAGATAAGTGACCATCTACTACTTCACCACCAATGGTCCGTTTGTAAAAAAACGGGGCGTTGTTTGGTTCAGTCTCTTGACACTGCCAAGGCAGTGTCTCAACAACCTTTGGGTCCTTCTTGTGGGCCCTTTTGCGGGGCGCTTGAGAAGTCGTACCGGGACGTTTTCAACGTAAATATGAACATTGAAAAGTCAAGTAACTTCACATAAGTTTCACCAAAAACAATTACATGCAACACGTCCAAACATTCTAGGCCCCATCAAGAGACATACATGCTAGTCTCAAGGACTATCTTATAACGTCTTAAAACAATCTTGGACGTTTGACCTCCAAACTTCACTAAACTCCATATAATTCCTATAAACATCATTATAACTCATTTTAAGACTTTATAACCTCATGACATACAAATATAATCACATATAGACACATGAGGTACATAGGTGACTAGTCGTCGAACATCTTGGTCGTCCCTTGACGTTTGACTTCCAAATCACATCAAACTTTACACACTGCCTAAATACCATATTATAAACCATTTTAGGACCTTAGACTCTTCTGACAAACATGTTAGTATCTAGACACCCTAACTCATTTTGGGGGTCTGACACCCTACAAGGTAAGCATACTACTTTTCACTTCTATGATTAAGCCTACACAAAAGACTTCAATCCATAAAAAGCAACTATAAGATATTACACACATATACAAGGGAAACATTGAAATCTTTAGTTATTTAACACATTGTTCAAACCATGTAAAGTCTAAACCATATTATAAGGCTATCATCATGCATACTCACAGCGCAACTCAGTATTACAAAAGGAATCTCAATTCAACTATAACAACTTCTTTAACAAGCTATAACCATATCATAACATATATCTTCACATTACATGTCATTTTACATAGGTCTCATATATATCCATAAAAGTCAACACATCCTAAAAGCATGCCAAAATTTACCTTTACACATATTCATCAAACCATAAAACCAAGATAAGTATCAAAAATCACCTTTTCTCCCTCAAGCATAGCAATACCATCTCATCAAAGAAATCACATCTAAAAGACCACAAGAAAAGAAAACATAAGAGAGAGATCTTATAGAGTTAAGTTCTATGGCACGACATGAGAATGATGAAGAAGGGGAAGTCTATCATCCTATAGCCTCTCGCTCATGGATGTGTCGCGACTCACAACCAAAGAATGAGACTTTACTAGATGTGGCAATACGATACTTTTGGACCCTAAAACCACTTTCATAAGCCTCATGATATGATACCACATTTTTCTCGACCGGGGAGCACCTCCTAGAAGTAAAATGGTGTACTTGACCTCTCAAAGGTGTTATACAAGCCCATAGTTATCATTCATCGCATTGTCATAGGTAAATTTAGCAGAACATTTAAAACTTTCATACCACATCATTTGCTAGAACATCACTTCCAATATATATATAAAATATTATATTTACATAGTAAGACTTTTAGTCTCTTTGCCATCTCTTAGGCTCAACATCATTAGAGTACATTAGGCACACGACCCTTACAACATAAATTATAAGTACATTTATAACTAAATTTTACAGTAAGATAGACTTAGGTAATCCTTGGACTTAAGGATTCCTTTCCTTGAGCTTGTGAATAACATATCAAGACCCTTCACTTTAGAGACATCCATTTAAGCATCCATAAAATACACTTTTTTGTAAAAAGGTAGAGAATATTGTGTTAGTACAAGAATGCAATAAGTATGACAACCATGCAAAAACTTGCGTTTAAAAGGGACATTGTACATGAAATCATGCATCATGCCTTTTTGTGAAAACGTCATAAAACTTTGATACAATAGCATATTATAATTCTCATACTTCATAAAGGCATATTAAATGGTCATACTTCATATAAAACCGCACATTGCATTTAAGGCATATTTGGAGTCACATTACAGTAACCTCCTTGCACTTTACAGTAAGTAATTTTCTTTTTACAGTAAGTTCATTTTATAGTGAGCTTTTCTTCTTTTAACTTCTTAACTTCCCAATATAACCCTCTAGTGATACTTGGTGCAATGTACCACCTAGAGGCCACAAAGTACTCATACATATAACCTTCCTAATTTTACACATACATTCATGGACGTATAGTACATCATAGAGACATTTAAGTCAAGACCCTAGTGACATTACAGTATACCCTATTAAATTTGCACATATACTAACTTCACTTCACATAAAACATTATAATACCTTACTTATAACCCCAATCAAAGTCTACTAGTGCAATGTACATGTAAGGCCCCATAACTTCACACATACTTAGTAAACCTATTATGAGCCCACAAGCATTAACATATATTCCATGCATCAACAAGACAAGTATATACATTTCATACATGCCAAGAAAGACTTTAGTCATACAGTCAATAAGACACACATTATGAACATTAGGAGAGACCACATCATATAGATCCATTTGGACTCATACCAAGGCATATCATAACAATAAGTAGGCAACACTACAATGTCATCTATAAGGAATATAAACATAGCCACATGCATTAGAAAACCTTATTAGAACTTCCCTCAAGAGCTACTTGTGTAATGCATAGGTGAAGTACCATACCCCCACCTAGACTAAGAAACTTCCCTTAGTTATCCTACTTAAGGTCCTTACTTTACTTCCATTGTCCATTTTACTTTACGGAAACTATAGCCTCAATCGACACTAAGACCATGGGAGCTAAACTTGGAATTTGGTGTTGTAGAACCTTACACCAATGGAAGGTGCTCTACCTAGTAAAGGTAGAACATTAACACATGCTAGCATACTAAGTGATATCACTTGATAAATCCTATGGGGCAAGAATAGTTTATGGAACTTGGAGGTATATGTGGAAATATAACTCTATGCCCTTTAGGCTATGAGGGTAACCACCTCGTGAGGACTATAGTGAAACCTACCTTCCCATATTGGGAAGGTGTCACCCCTCATCTTCAAGTTCACTCGGTGCTAAGCTAAGTTCAATTTATTGAAAAGCCATTATTATCTTTACTTTATAAAATATAGTCTTAGGAGAGTTAACTCCTCATATGCTTAGCTCATAGGTCGTAGATGAGAGTTCATTAACCTAAATCATGTGAGAAACCCATTCACATGGACATAGCATAAGTAAAGCACCATCTAGTTTAGGGTACTCTTGGGAACACCTTCCAAAGGGCCCTCTATTTACTAGATCATCATACATGTATGTGTATACATATATCCGAGCAATCCTTTAACATAACACATTTAGGCCACACATGTCCATACATTAATGCATAAAAGTGTAAGTATAACTATAGGAGCAATCCTTTCATATAAACACATTAAGACACTATGCACATTCATACATGATCATGTATTCATATTCATGTTCATAGAAAAACCACACCTTGGAACTATCCTATCAAGGCACACATGTGCAAAGCATAGACAAGGTCCTATAACCTTGCCCATACTAGAACACCTATCAATTCATCCTAGTTAAGGTATACATAACATACCTCATAGACATACACTTTACATACATTGTAGTAGACGTGAGTGTATATGAGAATAACCTTTCGTTGGACACCATGAACCTATACTACTTGTAAGCATGCATAAGTGTGAGTGTGTGTATATTGGTCAACCTGATCACATAATGGCTATAAATAAAACATTGAGGCAGCCACCCTCTTAGGAAAACAATTCACCTTAAAGCATAGACCACACAACACATACTAGCATAGGAGACACTATAACTTCAACACTTGCATTCGAAACTCCTAACCATAGCTAATCACACATTCATATAGGGATATGTAGGTGTAATTAACCATTTTTAAATTCAATGGCATCACCTAAATATCACCCTAACAAGTTCATTCAATTATAGAAGACATCATCCATACCTAGAACATGCTACTAGATTGAGAAACAGGCATAAGCTTCACATAGTGTAATCATCATTATCACACACTAATATATCATCAATTTGCCTTCACAACTATAATACACACATATATCCATTGAAATTAAGTAAACACCACCACCATAAGTGTACCATACCACACAATGCCATACAAGTCCAATACCACTAGCCATTTCATAGAAAAGTAGATGAATAGAATAGGTCTTACCAATTCATCAATCTTTGGTCATCATTGATCAATACTCACAATCCATCAATATTACCAATCTATGGAAGGAGCTAATTGTATCTTAACATGGATGAAAGCATGCATAAACCTCACCAAGATCATAATAATAACATGTACACTACATCACCAATTCAATAGAGAGTAGAGAAACAAAGATAACTTACAAATCTCCCTTGCTTTGATTCTCAATGATCAACAAATACAATTAATTAATAATATCAATATAAGGCAGTAGCTAAAGAGATTATAACCTAACGAAATCCTACTTCAAATTGCCATACAATCGAGATCACATTGAAACCACATTAGCAGTCTATGGAATATAGAAGAACATAAATCAATACTACATTATATTCAAGCCTTGATCCACATTGGATCCATTACATCTAATTCATCATCAATATACATAATAGGGAGTAGATATAAGCAATTCAACATGCTATTTTCACCAATCAATTAACATATACTCAAGGTCGCACCGCCCACAACAAAGGCTAATTTGAGAATTGGAAGAAACATGGGTTCATCATGAAATTAAATTGAAATTCACTGTATAATCAGTACGTTAACATCAATTAATCATATACAAGCCTTTGAAAACGTTTTGAGAAAGAACCCATGGCTAGATTTAAAGATATAGAGTTTGATCATGAATTCTCTTTGAAAACATTGAAAGGAACTCTCTAGGTGAAAGGTTATCTAGAGATGAAGGATCACCATACCTCGTCATAAAAGAAAACCACTAAAACATGGTGAAGAACCCATAAGAATCCAAGCTCTAACCTATGTGATTTTCTGTATTAAGGTTTGTCAAAACATAACAAAAAGAAGATCAAATAGAAAAACAAAAATAATCTAAGTCCACAAAAACTATTGTGTCTCCAAAAGAAATTTAATCCCCTCACTGTACCCGAGGTTAAAGATTAATTTCTCCCAAGATAAAACGATTAACTTTTGAAAAAAGTGGTGGTACCTCAAATTTCTTTAACTTCAGCGAATGTAAGAACAACAATAAGTCACACACATACTCAGTCGATCGACAAATTTTTGTTAATGAGAGAAAATATATGTAGAGAGAAGGACAAAATTTTCAGTGTTTGAAAACTGGAAAAATCCCTTATTTATAGCCATTTTCATGAAGAGAAACGTTTGTTCAAAAAAATCTATCAATACCTATTTTTTCCAGACAGTTGTGCCTTTTTGGGAAGAGTAACGACTTTTCAAAAAGTAACAACTTTTTTTAAAGAGTAACAACTTTTCGGAACATTAGTGTTACACGCAAATTAATTCTGTTAATTAAATATTTAAAAAACATCCTGAATTAATTTATAAGATAAATAAAATTAGGAAAAAGAATTTACTCAATGAGATTGACGAAATAAATTTTGTCCAAAAATATTATCAATCAATCACATCATTTGCCAAATCTGAATCCGAAGACGAAGCCGAGGGCGAGGGCGAGCGACGACGACGACGGCGCGAGGGGTCACCTTATTCTTAGCTCTTTAAGAATTAAAGGAGTTGTTTCCTAATATAAGGACAACAATTTCTTTTTCTTTTACCGATATGGTAGTAATGACTTTTCATTTGCATTTTGGCAATGACTTTTCATTTTCTCTCCAAATTGGTTCCCTCATTTTTCTATTCTCTTTTCCCATTCACACTTTGCTAAACCCAACAATCACCCACATTATGGGGAATGACTATTGTTAAAACACATGCATGAAAAACATGTGTGTCTTGTAAGTAAGGGTTAATCGCATCTGGATAAGTAGGTTTCCCTTTAAACTTTCTATAGTAAACATATATCAGATATAATCGGTCAATCGGTAGATTTTATATCTTTGAACTGTAGAGATTTTGTGTATAATAACCCTTGAAGTGTTCTTAGTTCTCATTGTTTTGTTCGTTTCAGCCATGAACACATCTCGGTTACTAAGTGCTTAGAGAACTGGCCTTACCGAATTCTCCTTGAAGCGGTATACACTTCACACTTACATAGATGGTTTCTAAATGTGTTATCCCGTAGATACACTATTTAATATACCGTGTATCAAACTTAGAAACCATTAAAAAGTCGTTATGCTTTTATCCTAGTTATTGAATATTACCTCATCATGAGAATGGACCATAAAATAATTTTTGACAATGTTGAACCGTCATCAATGACTTTGTTTTATCTCCTTGAACCTAGCTCTCTTAGGATGTCCAGTCTTCTATGTAGAGGTACCACCACGATGACTTGTTCTCATCCATAGTCCAATTCCCGTCGATGATTTTTCAACTCCCTCTCTAGTTAGGCCTTTTTTAAGTGGACGGGACACATTATCCTATGACTTCACATAGTCAATTGTGATAATTCCACTAGAGAGTAGTTGTCTCACAGAGTTATGTCTTCGTCTTATGTGGCGAGACTTGCCGTTATAAATAACACTTTCAGCCCTTCCTATTGAAGATTGATTATCACAGTGTATGCATATAGGGGCCATTGGTTAGGGACAAAACTGAATATCTTCTAAGAAATTCCAGAGCCATTCAGCTTCCTCACCTGTCTTGTCTAAGGCAATGAATTTAGACTCCATTTTAGAGTGAGCTATACATTTTTTCTGGATGATTTCCAAGATATTGCTCCTCCATCAAAAGTGAAAACATATCCACTTGTGGATTTTGTTTTAGTTGACACAGTAATCCAATTTGCATCACTATATCCTTCAAGAACAGTTGAACATTTGTTGCAATGCAAAAAATAATTTTGAGTGTCATCTAAGTATCAAAAAACTCTCTTTATTGCCAACCAATGATTTTGATTGGGATTACTTGTGTATCGACTCAGTTTACTGATAGCGCAAGCTATTCTTTGTCGTGTACAATTCATGACATACAACAAACTTCCCAACACTCTAGAATAGTCCAATTGATACTGACTTTCACCTTTATTCTTTGCAAGATCAAGGTTCACATCAATTGGGGTCTTTTCCCTTTTTAAATTCAATTACTTGAACTTTTCAAGTACCTTTTGAATATAATGAGTTTGAGAAAATGCTATACCGTTAGGAGTTTTGAGAACCTTAATTCCCAATATCACATCAACAACTCCTAGATCTTTCATATCAATCTTACTAGCAAGCATATGCTTAGTAGCTTTTATATTGAAAATGTCCTTGCTCATTATCAGCATGTCATCCACATATAGGTATATAATGACTTCCTGATTCATTCTATCTTTAATATAAACACATTTATCATATTTATTGATATTAAATCCATTTAACAACATGGTTTGATCAAACTTTGCATTTCATTGTTTCGGTGCTTGTTTTAGTCCATAAAGAGACTTAATAAGTTTGCACACTTTCTTTTCTTTACCATGAAATACATACCCTCGGGTTGTTCCATATAAATTTCTTCCTCCAGCTCTCCATTTAAGAAGACGGTTACCACATCCATTTGATAGATTTCAAGATAGTGTAGTGCAGCTATAGCAATTAACATCCGAATTGATGTAATCCTAGTCACTGGAGAGTATGTGTCAAAATAATCAAGACCTTCTTTTTGTCTAAAGCCTTTGACAACAAGTCTTGCTTTATATTTGTCAATGTTTCCATCATCTTTCATCTTCCTTTTATAGATCCATTTTGAACCCAAGGGTTTGTTCCTTGGAGGAAGATCAACCAATTCCCAGGTATGATTGCGTAGGATTGATTCAATCGCACAATTGACAGGCTCCTTGATACGCTCAAACTTACTTCTTATTTGAGAAGTAAAGCGGTCGTATGAAGTAAAGAACCCAACTGATGAGGTTGAGATCGATCCCACAAGGAAAATAGTTCAGACTTAACTTTATTCTATTATTACTATTATTTAGCCAACTATCTTCCGAGAAAACAAAAGACAAAAAGGGGGGGTTTTATTTCTAAATAAATCAAAATGATTAACTAAATAAAAATGAACAACTAATAGATTCAACTTTCGGAGTTTAATCAAATTATAAAAGTAACTAGGGCTTAAGTGTTCCCCACAGGTTCCTAACTTGGTAAATCTAACTATAACAATTCTATCCTAATATCTTGCATGTAAAGTGATAAGTTATGTATCTCTAAATCCTTGGTCTGGCATCTAGAGAATTTCACTCCGCACCTTGGTCCGGCTACGTGTGTTGATGTACTAACCCTTATCTTTACCTCATATTAAGCATGGTATTCGATATTTGACTAAGTTATTAACTTGTACCAACCAATACTAGCCTATTAGATAGTCGACACTAAATCTATGTTGATAATTCTTTTCCTATTATCTACCTCCTTGGTCCGGCAAGTAGCATTAAGGCGAGTTCTAACGTTGGCCATCCGTTAAAAAGACTTCTACACGAAAGAATTATCAATACATGCAAGACACCATTCTAGAATTCTTATTTTAGTTAGCTTTTACCTTGTTATTCACCCATGGTTCCCACAACCCTAGCTATGGGGTTTAGTTACCCATGTTCATAATTACACAATTCATATTGTTAATGGAAGAATTCATGCACTTACCTTTATGAGAATGAATAAATTCCAGAATTTAACTTGATTAATCAACAAAATCCCTAACAATCAATTCCGGAAAAAATATCTTAATTCCCCAAAATCGAGAGTTCAATACCATAACAAGAGAACTAAAAATTACCAAAAAGTCTAACCCCAAAAACGAGATTTTTCAAACTATTTATAATAAAAACAAAACCTAATCAAAGAAGGATTCTATTTACTAAAAATCCGTCCAAACGCGTCTGGGTCGACGGACCACGTGACTGACCGTCATGGACACGACGGACCGTCATGGCCTCCGTCGTCCATACGTCACATATTCTTCTGCTGCTTTCTTCATTCCCCTCGACGGACAGGTATGACGGACCGTTTCAAGCACGACGGTCCGTCGAGGGTCTCCGTTCCAAAATACTTGAACTTCTTGGACTTTGGGTACTGGACTACTTCTCTATCATCACGACAACAAGAAGGATGGACCGTCGTGGCTATGACGGTCCGTCATGGACTTCCGTAATCCCACACTTGGTCAGACTTCCCCATCTTCCTTCAGCAGCTTCTCTCCTCACTAAGATGCCACCTATGGACCGTCACAGCCTCGACGAACCGTCATAAGCTCCGTAGGTGGTCTCTTCTGCATTTCTTTCTCAAAGACTTCTTGCTTCATCCTTGGACAGATTTTCTGCAAACAAAGAGAAACTTACATAAGAATCAACACAAAAAGGCTTTCGACACACGCTAAATTTAAGGAAAAAGCATTAGAAATACCGTGAAGCCACGGTACATCAACACCCTCAACTTAAATTCGTTGTTTGTCCTCAAGAGACGCACTATGACTCACTACAAAATCTTTGTACAAGAATATCCACATATTAACTTTCGCAATCATTTGGCTATCAATCCCGATCATTGTCATTATGTTCATGCATGGTATCACTATTAGGCATTGACTTGTGTAGAATCAGACCATGACACAGACTCACTACGCAATGACACCTATCCTCTTCAATTTCTCACCAAGGTGCTAATATTTCCATTATTGCAACTACTGTCCTCACTTCAAATAACATCCTCATTTTTCAGACAATGATTTCAGTTTGAGTATAAGGATCACTTTCCGATACTCACTCTCAGAACAAATTCACAACTAAAATATACATATTGCCATAGGCTTGCCCTTATTTTCACTACTTTAAATTCGCCATATAACTCTTAGGATCACAATAGGACTTTTCAACTTGTAACATAGGCTCAGGGTCAGGTAGGGTATATTTAGGTATATTTTAGTGACTTGTTGCCCTCCTTGACATATCGACTAAACGCACTACCTTTTTATCATTCTATTTCGCCCAATTTCTCAATTTTCTTTTTACCTTGCTGCTTTCCCTTTCTCATCCTTATATGTGAGTGACTTTTCTCTTTTGATTTTTTTTTTTTTTAGTCACTTCTGTTTTGTTCTTTCTTCCTCTTCATACTTTCAACCCCAATTTTCCGGAGTATTCCTTATAACAGCCACCCTCAACTCATGACTTTGCCATGAGTTAAGGTTCACAATACCCATGGTTGGGTCAGGGCCACGACAAGGTTGCTTTCTGCATTAGCCACCCTCAACTTATTCTTTTTTTGGCATAAACTGAGGTGCATATGTCCAAGGAGGGACCAGGGCCAACACATTGTTCCCCGAGAAGATCAGTTGGGATGACAAAGAAATATCTGTTTTTAGGCTCAAATCATTTGGATCAATAAAGGGTTAACTTCATTTTTTTTTTTTTTTTTAGGCTTAAGATTGACTATTTCGAACAAAGGCTTATGATCCTTTCCTAATTGTTTGATTTGTCTCACTTTTAGCAAGTTCTAGCTCAGTATTGATGGTGGACATTCGAATTCACCTCACACTCACTTGACATTCCTTACATTCCCAGATTATTAGACACTTAGTTCGAGTCTTAGATTCAGGATCATGCAGTAGTGTATCTTTATTTCATGTTTCAAACCACACAATTATCAATTACTATGCCTAGTCATGCATCATTTTGATTATCGGGATATCATATTTGTTTTGGCCATCATGCTTCAAATTTATACTCTGTACATAAGATATGACATGCCGGTTCAACAATAAAAGTAATCAATCTTTTTGGGGAAAAAGAACACAGGCAAGAAAACCCCAAAAGAGGATCGTGAACTTGGGCTACTCAGAATTCACCCAAGTACTCACTTTCCATTTACCCCACCCCCAACAAAAGATATGCAATTGTCCCCAATGCATAAAAAAAAACTAAAATACACGAAAGGTAAGTGAAGCAAACCTGAGGCGCTAAGCGCCGGTGTCACGACCGAAATCTAGACCCCAGACGAGACCGGCGTCGTTGACCTCTCAGAGGTCGCAGACAAGCCTACTTACGTCATTCTTACTTCATCTAGGTTAATTTTAGCGGAAAATTTGAAACTTTTTGTTTCTTAACATACTTATAAAAAGATTCTCATTAATACGTAATTGTTCACCATCAACCATCTAACATTAAGAGGTAAGCAACTGAAAGAAATAGTTCAATTCTTATTAAGTGTATAATTGCCAAAATGGCACCAATACATAGTCTGAATAAAATAGGAAAGCAACGCTAGTGGAACATGCTCCACTAGCTCAACTCTAAAACTAAGCCAGAATATAAAACAGTATCATCCTCGAAAACATGAGGACCTACCAAACCGGATGAATGCTGGACGTCCGGATAACTGCAGAGATGATCCTGTAGCTCTATCGTCCACCTGTGCCTGCACCTAAAATAGTAGAGTTTGTATAGGGTTAGTACACACTTGTACTAAGTATGGGTATATCCAAGCACACACCAGGGACATGCATGAGAAAGAATAGCTCTTTCCTAACAACATGATTTTTGGAAGTCAAGTCAGTGGACTTGCCAAATTGAGATTAGAAAAGTTTCCAAATTTGCATTAGGAAAGTCAATGAGCTTTCCAAATTTGGATTAGGAAAGTCAGTGGGCTTTCCAGATTTGAAATAGGAAAGTTATGCCATGAAAATAACATACATCATCATACTTTTCACATTTGCACACAGCACATAACATTTACACATAGCACATATCATATAGCATACAACACCTTTTTGCATGTAGCACATAACTTCTTTTATTGTCATTCACTCATATGCCATGAGACCTTGGAATCATGGACTTAACATTAAGACCTTCCAGAAATGAGGGCTCAACAGATGAGACCTCAACTAGGGAGTCTTCATTAGCAAACACAGAGTCTGCTTCATTCATTTATACGTACTCCATTTCATTTCATTCATAGACCAGTGTAAACACCAGTTATAACTAGGATGTAGTTTAAGACTTTCATTAGGTTCGTTGTGCAATGACCAGGAATGACCTAATGTCATTACTTAAATCTAACTCACCTTTTTATTATCCTATCCTAACACCTTTGGTATCATTCATTTCATTATGTGCATCATTTGAGGCTGGCCTCATTCATTCATTGGGAACTTTAACTTTAACCGACATAGACCATGTAAGCATCATGAAATCCAGTGTCTCCCCCACACCGAAAAGAGGTGGAATCACCAGCCAAGGTGACCAAAAACATGCTAGCGTACATGGGAATTTAACCCCGCCAGATCCCTATATTGGCAGTATAGGTTCGAAGACTAGAAGATATAAGGAGACCCATACCTGGCATGCCGGACAGTCTCATCTCATAAGAGTTACGTGAACCTCCGCCCTTCCCAAAAGAAGGCATCACCGCTCATAGCTAGTATATCGGTGCTTAGTATAAAGTTCCATTACATTCATCTCATACGTCGTGGAAGCTGGCTTCTAGTATGAGGACATCATAGCTCATTAGATGATTTCTCATCTCATCATTCGTATTGAGTGTATTAAGCTCAATACTCTCATTAGAGTGTTCATACAGACTGGTCTCTTCATTATCTTACACTCTCATAGGTGAGTACGTATTGGTAACATTTACTTAGGCTCATTTGATATTGCTCTCATAATTTACATTAGCCTCATATCATGTTGTCACCACATTCATCATCATTAGCACCTTTGCTTTTCATAGTTATTCACCTCTTATTACGTAAATGTTCATTTCATCATATGCCAATGCACTTGGCCATTTGGTGTGTTTCACACCCTCACTTAACCCTTCTAGGATTTCATTATTTCATTGTTCATTTCATCATTTCATTGTTCATCTCATCATATGCCAATGCACTTGGCCATTTAGTGTATCTTAAACTCATACTTAACCCTTCTAGGGTTCATCATCTCATTTCATACATCTTAGGTTCACTTACTTTTGAACGTATGTTAGACTTATGTGTCTATACATACAAGCCATGAGGCTTCATTCATAGTTTGTCTAAGTGATTCATGTTTACACAAGATTATGTGGTACAAGACTTATGCATCTTGTAGATATGCCAAGATATTGATTTTGATCTTTAGAGACAGCATTCATTAAATATTTACTTACGTATGACTTATGTGTCTATACGGAACTGGGCAAGGGAACCCAATTTCGAATCCCTTAGGCAACACTTAATCCTTTGTATTTTTCAGATTTGGGGGACCCTAGTTCGATCCCCATCAGCCCCATAATATTTCCTCTCTTTTTCTTCTCTATTTTTCGTCAAAGGCATGGAGGTTGTGGGATCAATCCCCCACAAGCTCATTCTTTTTCTCTTAATTTATCTATTGACTTTCTCACCTATCCAAGAGGTTGTGGGTTCAATCCCCATTCACCTCATTTTGTATTTCTCCTTTACTTTCCTCCTAACTCTCTCATCTATTCAAGAGGTTGTGGGTTCAATCCCCACTCTCCACATTTATTTTTCTCCTTTATTTTTCTCCTAACTCTCTCATCCATTCAAGAGGTTGTGGGTTCAATCCCCACTCTCCACATTTATTTTTCTCCTTTATTTTTCTCCTAACTCTCTCATCCATTCAAGAGGTTGTGGGTTCAATCCCCACTCTCCACATTTATTTTTCTCCTTTATTTTTCTCCTAACTCTCTCATCCATTCAAGAGGTTGGGGGTTCAATCCCCACTCTCCACATTTATTTTATTAATTTAAAATTCCCCTCTTACTCTCTTGTTTGGCCAAGAGGTTGTGGGTTCGAATCCCACACCTCTCATTTTTTTTCCAGCTTTCATGTAGTGAGGTCTTTGGTTCAATCCCCACTCTCCACATTTATTTTTCTCCTTTATTTTTCTCGTAACTCTCTCATCCATTCAAGAGGTTGGGGGTTCAATCCCCACTCTCCACATTTATTTTATTAATTTAAAATTCCCCTCTTACTCTCTTAATTGGCCAAGAGATTGTGGGTTCGAATCCCACACCTCTCATTTGTTTTCCAGCTTTCATGTAGTGAGGTCTTGGGTTCAATCCCCACTGACCTCACATATTTTAAATATATTTTTAAACCTCTCCACCTTAAGTATTATGGCCAAAAATTCCATCACCAAGTTCTGGAAATTTTATTAAATTTTCTGGCCTTTATTTAACAGCATTCATACGTTCATTTTGAGGTACTTTCACGATTCGTTTAACACATTCTTAGGTATAGATTCATTGTTGTTTTAGCTTAGATTTTTCTACAAATCAGCCACCTTACACTTCATTTAACATCACAATTTACACACCTTATGCACAATAATTCCAATCATCAAACAAGCCATTTTAAGACTTCAAAACGGAGAACAACAACAAACATTTTACACATTGCACCACATCATTTTCGGTTGACATCATTGAACATGCTTGTTATTTCCAAACATAAAATCACAAGGAACATCATATTTCACACTTACCTACCAGCAACCATACCAACAACATGATTTCTAAACTAATTTAGATTGAATTCGGAAGGAGACTAGGGACAAGGAGTTCAACATTCAAGGGGACAGCCCTAGTTTCATATGTAGACTTTTGTAGAAAGAAATTCCTCTTGGAGAAAGGATTCCAAGATAGAAAACCCATACCTTGTTGTAGCTTTCCACACCTTCCAAGTGCTGCCAAACTCCTCCCCTAAACCTTCAACACAAACCCGTCGAGAAGATGATGCAAAGTTTTCGTATCCTAAGTTAGCTTGCTTGCTTGTATATTTTTTTTTGTAAGTTATTTGAGTTTAGAGAACTTTTGATTGCTTTCTAATGTTTTTGTCTTCTGTTTTTGCAGCCAAGAAAAATAATTTGATGAGAGAGAGAGATTTAGGCTTGAGGGAGAGAGATAGTGTGAGGTAGTGCATCTTAAAACTAGGATAGTTGGCAAGACTTAGTCAATTTAAAAAAAACATTAATTAATAAGTAAATAAATAATAAATAATAATAAAATCTGATTTTTCTTTTTAAATCAGCCATTAATTATAAATTTATTAAATTAATTCACCAATAATAAAAAAAATCATATTAAATCCTTGCTCCCACCTAGGTTCGAACCCGGGTGGAGCAAGACTTCATTTCAAGAGACCAATTTTGGCTCTCTCTCCCCAAATTGCCCATCCACTTTATTAAATAATTAATTGATTATATATTTAGGACATTTACGATACTACCCCTAGCCTGGTGAAAGACCATTTACCCTTAGACCCTCAAAACTTAAAATTTCTTCTTTTTGAGTCCGGTAAAGACTCCTTCGATTAAATCTTCATTTTCGAGAGCCTTACCTGGTTGGTTCCAACCTTTCCAAGCTCAACTAACTCCACAAGTTAGTTGGCTTGGTCGTAGTAAGGGTTCTAAGGTCTGGTTCTACGCATATCAATCTGTGTGAACCTTGTTCTAATCGCAAGCATTCTTGACACCTTAAGTATTTATCTTATTCATTTTTTTTAGGGTTGTTACATTATCCCCCCCTTAGGAACATTCGTCCCCGAATGACACTACTCCTTACTAATAATAAGTATGTCATCTATATAACGTACACATACATAGGTACTTCAATACTTCCAACGGTGAATATCTGATTCACATATTAACATGATGGTACACATCCTTGAAACCTACTAGTAGCTTCACGTTAATAGACTAAGGAATTCTTCCCTAAACTAGTCTCATCAATACATACAACATAAGTCAACATATAAGTCATATAAATCAGCAACCAAGTTGATGACTTCAAACATATTAACCTCATACTAGTGCATAAACACCATATACAGTCAATTATATGAAAGACTAATTAAGGTTACGTACCCGAGGCTTCATCAGAAGTGCCTTCCCCTGAACCCCTAGACTCGAGTGCGAAGAATCGTTGCCTCCTTGGAGCCTCTTCATTTGGGTCATTAGTCTGAACTCTCTCCTTCCCTTGTTCTTGACTTCTCCTATTCGGACAATCCTTTACCATGTGTCCCGGTTTTCCACAGTTGTAACAAGCGTTAGAGCCCATCATACACTCTTCTCCATGTTGTCTACCACACTTCTTGCAAGGTTGTCTTTCCTTAGGTGTATATACTTCCTTGTTTCTCTTATCTCAGGACTCGGAATTCCTATCATAGAGACCACTGGATGAACTTGACTCCCATTGGTGGGAGAGTCCCTTCTTAAACCTTGGCTGCTCACGGACGCCAAAGTTGTTTCTGTGGCCTCCGTGGCTGGGACCTGCCTAATCTTGAGGCCTAGGCCTCCTAACATCACGAATACCCCTCTTTCTACGGCTTTTCTCCACCTGCTGTACATGCACCATCAACCTGGAAAGGTCCATATTATCATGGAGCATCGCAGACCGACATTCCTCCTCCAGGTCTCCATTGATTCCTGTGAGGAACCTACTCATTTCATCCCTGCTGTTCGAAACCAGGGAAGTAGCATACCTGGATAATTCAATAAGCCTCAATACTCTCCTCAATCTTGCTATTAAATACTAAGGAAAGTAATATACCTGGATAGCTTAACAAACTTTAGGGAAAACTCTCTGACTATCATGGATCCTTGTTTAAGGTTGATGAACTCTTCAACCTTGGCTTCCCTCATCTCTCTGGGAAAGAACCTCTAAATAAATGATGTCTTGAACAGCTCCCAAGTGACTGGCACTCCACCTAAGACACAGCTATCTTACCACATCTTGCACCAAGTCTGTGCAACATCCTTGAGCTGATAGGAAGCCAGCTCAGCCTTCTCAATATCAGAGGCCCCCATAGCCACCAGGATCTTATGCACCTCATCTACAAACTCTTGAGGATCCTCCGATGTCTTAGCCCCTGTGAATATGGGAGGGTTCATCCTCGTGAAATCTCGCAGTCTGTCAGCCATGCTGCGAACCGGTGGGTTCTCCCTCTGAACATCCTGCCGGTTGACTTGGGCAGTCATAGCCTAAGCCTGCATCATGATGGCCTGTGCCATCTGGGCCAAAGATGCCCTCACCTCAGCATCGGTCAACCCAGCTGGGTTAACCGGCATGTCAACTCCTTCAGCTGGGGCCAGGGGTGGAACTCGATTGCCCCCATCAGCTTCCCCCCTTCTTCTCTGACCAATAGCTCTCCTAGGGTTCATTCTCTGAAAAAACAACAGGGGTTGATGTTAGACACACTCATAACACCAAGAACTCAGACATTAGGAAAAGCACGATAAGATTAGAAGAAGGGAAACTTTCGTTCGTATCATGCAGTCTCTAATCCAGGATAGTGGTGCACTTCACTATCATGACTTAGAAACTACGCAATGTGGTTGATGTGAACTCATTATTCTCAGAATTTAACCTAGTGCTCTGATACCAACTTTGTCACGACCGGAATCTAGACCACAGACGAGACCGGCGTCGTTGACCTCTCAGAGGTCGCAGACAAGCCTATTTACGTCAATTTGAAACTTTTTGTTTATTAACATACTTATAAAAAGATTCTCATTAATACGTAATTGTTCACCATCAACCATCTAACATTAAGAGGTAAGCAACTGAAAGAAATAGTTCAATTCTTATTAAGTGTATAATTGCCAAAATGGCACCAATACATAGTCTGAATAAAATAGGAAAGCAACGCTAGTGGAACATGCTCCACTAGCTCAACTCTAAAACTAAGCTAGAATATATAACAGTAGCATCCTCGAAAACATTAGGACCTACCAAACCGGATGAATGCTGGACGTCCGGATAACTGCAGAGATGATCATGTAGCTCTATCGTCCACCAGTGCCTGCACCTAAAATAGTAGAGTTTGTATAGGGTTAGTACACACTTGTACTAAGTATGGATATATGCAAGCACACACCAGGGACATGCATGAGAAAGAATAGCTCTTTCCTAACAACATGATTTTTGGAAGTCAAGTCCGTGGACTTGCCAAATTGAGATTAGAAAAGTTTCCAAATTTGGATTAGGAAAGTCAATGAGCTTTCCAAATTTGGATTAGGAAAGTCAGTGGGCTTTCCAGATTTGAAATAGGAAAGTTATGCCAAGAGAATAACATACATCATCATACTTTTCACATTTGCACACAGCACATAACATTTACACATAGCACATATCATATAGCATACAACACCTTTTTGCATGTAGCACATAACTTCTTTTATTGTCATTCACTCATATGCCATGAGACCTTGGAATCATGGACTTAACATTAAGACCTTCCAGAAATGAGGGCTCAACAGATGAGACCTCAACTAGGGAGTCTTCATTAGCAAACGCAGAGTCTGCTTCGTTCATTCATACGTACTCCATTTCATTTCATTCATAGACTAGTGTAAACACCAGTTATACCTAGGATGTAGTTTAAGACTTTCATTAGGTTCATTGTGCAATGACCAAGAATGACCTAATGTCATTACTTAAATCTAACTCACCTTTTTATTATCCTATCCTAACACCTTTGGTATCATTCATTTCACTATGTGCATCATTTGAGGCTGGCCTCATTCATTCATTGGGAACTTTAACTTTAACGGACATAGACCATGTGAGCATCATGAAATCCAGTGTCTCCCCTACACCGAAAAGAGGTGGAATCACCAGCCAAGGTGACCAAAAACATGCTAGCGTACATGGGAATTTAACCCCGCCAGATCCCTATATTGGCAGTATAGGTTCGAAGACTAGGAGATATAAGGAGACCCATACCCGGCATGCCAGACAGTCTCATCTCATGAGAGTTACGTGAACCTCCGCCCTTCCCAAAAGAAGGCATCACCGCTCATAGCTAGTCTATCGGTGCTTAGTATAAAGTTCCATTACATTCATCTCATACGTCATGGAAGCTGGCTTCTAGTATGAGGAATTCATAGCTCATTAGATGATTTCTCATCTCATCATTCGTATTGAGTGTATTAAGCTCAATACTCTCATTAGAGTGTTCATAGAGACTGGTCTCTTCATTATCTTACACTCTCATAGGTGAGTACGTATTGGTAACATTTACTTAGGCTCATTTGAGATTGCTCTCATAATTTACATTAGCCTCATATCATGTTGTCACCACATTCATCATCATTAGCACCTTTGCTTTTCATAGTTATTCACCTCTTATTACGTAAATGTTCATTTCATCATATGCCAATGCACTTGGCCATTTGGTGTGTTTCACACCCTCACTTAACCCTTCTAGGGTTTCATTATTTCATTGTTCATTTCATCATTTCATTGTTCATCTCATCATATGCCAATGCACTTGTCCATTTAGTGTATCTTAAACTCATACTTAACCCTTCTAGGGTTTATCATCACATTTCATACATCTTAGGTTCACTTACTTTTGAACGTATGTTAGACTTATGTGTCTATACATACAAGCCATGAGGCTTCATTCATAGTTTGTCTAAGTGATTCATGTTTACCCAAGATTATGTGGTACAAGACTTATGCATCTTGTAGATATGCCAAGATATTGATTTTGATCTTTAGAGGCAGCATTCATTAAATATTTACTTACGTATGACTTATGTGTCAATACGGAACTGGGCAAGGGAACCCAATTTCGAATCTCTTAGGCAACACTTAATCCTTTGTATTTTTCAGATTTGGGGGACCCTAGTTCGATCCCCATCAGCCCCATAATATTTCCTCTCTTTTTCTTCTCTATTTTTCGTCCAAGGCATGGAGGTTGTGGGATCAATCCCCCACAAGCTCATTCTTTTTCTCTTAATTTATCTATTGACTTTCTCACCTATCCAAGAGGTTGTGGGTTCAATCCCCATTCACCTCATTTTATATTTCTCCTTTACTTTCCTCCTAACTCTCTCATCTATTCAAGAGGTTGTGGGTTCAATCCCCACTCTCCACATTTATTTTTCTCCTTTATTTTTCTCCTAACTCTCTCATCCATTCAAGAGGTTGTGGGTTCAATCCCCACTTTCCACATTTATTTTTCTCCTTTATTTTTCTCCTAACTCTCTCATCCATTCAAGAGGTTGTGGGTTCAATCCCCACTCTCCACATTTATTTTTCTCCTTTATTTTTCTCCTAACTCTCTCATCCATTCAAGAGGTTGGGGGTTCAATCCCCACTCTCCACATTTATTTTATTAATTTAAAATTCCCCTCTTACTCTCTTGTTTGGCCAAGAGGTTGTGGGTTCGAATCCCACACCTCTCATTGTTTTTTCCAGCTTTCATGTAGTGAGGTCTTGGGTTCAATCCCCACTGACCTCACATATTTTAAATATATTTTTAAACCTCTCCACCTTAAGTATTATGGCCGAAAATTCCATCACCAAGTGCTGGAAATTTTATTAAATTTTCTGGCCTTTATTTAACAGCATTCATACGTTCGTTTTGAGGTACTTTCACGATTCGTTTAACACATTCTTAGGTGTAGATTCATTGTTGTTTTAGCTTAGATTTTTCTACAAATCAGCCACCTTACACTTCATTTAACATCACAATTTACACACCTTATGCACAATAATTCCAATCATCAAACAAGCCATTTTAAGACTTCAAAACGGAGAACAACAACAAACATTTTACACATTGTACCACATCATTTTCGGTTGACATCATTGAACATGCTTGTTATTTCCAAACATAAAATCACAATGAACATCATATTTCACACTTAGCTACCAGCAACCATACCAACAACATGATTTCTAAACTAATTTTGATTGAAATCGGAAGGAGACTAGGGACAAGGAGTTCAACATTCAAGGGGACAGCCCTAGTTTCATATGTCGACTTTTGTAGAAAGAAATTCCTCTTGGAGAAAGGATTCCAAGAGAGAAAACCCATACCTTGTTGTAGCTTTCCACACCTTCCAAGTGCTGCCAAACTCCTCCCCTAAACCTTCAACACAAACCCGTCGAGAAGATGATGCAAAGTTTTCGTATCCTAAGTTAGCTTGCTTGCTTGTATATTTTTTTTTTGTAAGTTATTTGAGTTTAGAGAACTTTTGATTGCTTTCTAATGTTTTTATCTTCTGTTTTTGCAGCCAAGAAAAATAATTTGATGAGAGAGAGAGAGAGATTTAGGCTTGAGGGAGAGAGATAGTGTGAGATAGTGCATCTTAAAACTAGGATAGTTGGCAAGACTTAGTCAATTTCAAAAAAACATTAATTAATAAGTAAATAAATAATAAATAATAATAAAATCTGATTTTTCTTTTTAAATCAGCCATTAATTATAAATTTATTAAATTAATTCACCAATAATAAAAAAAATCATATTAAATCCTTGCTCCCACCTAGGTTCGAACCCGGGTGGAGCAAGACTTCATTTCAAGAGACCAATTTCGGCTCTCTCTCCCCAAATTGCCCCTCCACTTTATTAAATAATTAATTGATTATATATTTAGGACAATTACGATATTAACCCTAGCCTGGTAAAAGACCATTTTACACTTAGACCCTCAAAACTTAAAATTTCTTCTTTTTGAGTCCGGTAAAGACTCCTTCGATTAAATCTTCATTTTCGAGAGCCTTACTTGGTTGGTTCCAACCTTTCCAAGCTCAACTAACTCCCCAAGTTAGTTGGCTTGGTCGTAGTAAGGGTTCTAAGGTCTGGTTCTACGCATATCAATCTGTGTGAACCTTGTTCTAATCGCAAGCATTCTTGACACCTTAAGTATTTATCTTATTCATTTTTTTTAGGGTTGTTACAGCCGGCGATCAGCAAGCTGGTGGGTCTGGTTCACCGAAACCCACTCCCTGCATAGTCCGGACACCCTCAGTAGTGTCCTCATCATCAACAGCACCATCAGTAGTGCCTCCCACAGTATCTACAATTCTGGAGCTAGACGCCTCGGCAGCTAACTCTACAGCCCTCAACGTACGGGCCTCCTCGTCAGCAATCGAGGCTCTCCTCGCAGCCTCCATCTCACGGCGCTCCTTCTTCCTCGCCCTAGCCTCATCCTCCTCTCGAACCCTGCGTCTCTTGGCATGCTCTCGTGGGGGAGGTGGTGGAACATCAGAAGTGGCAAAAAGAGCAGCCATCACTGTGTCCTCAGCAAGCTCTGCAGAAGGGGCCTCATACTCAGGCACCCTCGCCTATAAGATCGTATCGAGATCAGCCCGCAGAATCTCAACCGCAGCCTGAAGGGTCGACATGTCCATCAGAGGTGCTGGTCGGGCTAGCACTCGCAACTCAAAAGCGTCTAAGCGCTGATGTACCTCTGCGATCTTTCTCTCTGTGTGCTGTACCATCTTGCGCTCCATGCGCTCCTCTGCCTCAGCAATAGATCTCTGCATCCAAGTCTGGATGTGATGCAGAAGTGTAGCCATCTGTGCCTCGAGTTTCTGGACCCTAGCAAGTGGGACCAGAGTGGCGGAAGGAGCCGAGCTAGTGGAGCTCGAGATAGTGCTACTACTCGGGATAGACTCGACCGGGGTAGTGTCAGTTTGTGCAGCAACAGCCTGGGAAGCTGTATGAGCATGCTCTATGTATCTGCCAGGTTCTCACTAAGTGGGACCACCTCCGAGCGGGGCCCTCTGCGTGGAGCCAACTCATTGGCCTCATCCCTGATGAGGCCGATGTCAACATTTCCCTGCGGGGTCCTGAGCTGGTCAATGTGCCAAATGGGCACACCTTCGGATCTGCATAAAGAGAAAACCATGCAAGGAAAAGGGTAAGTCGTGGTGACCTTGAAGGCCCTCTCGTGCATGACCGCCTGTAGAAGCCAAGAGAAGTCGACCTCAAACCTTGCCATCATTGCGGCCATCAGAACTGCACGATTCCATGTGACTATATTATCAGCAGCAGTGGGGGAAAGGCAGTGGCGGACTATCAACCAAAGAAACTTGGCCGTAAAGGTCAAGTTGGCCTTCCTGATGGCTCCCTTTGGCTCCATCACCCAATCAGCAGCCTCTCTATCAATAGACAAGTGCTGGGCCATCCACATCTTGGTGGTCTTTCTCAGCGATGGCTCACGTAAGAATCGGCCCTTTTTAACAATTTGCCACCGGTAGTCGAACTCGACAGTGAGAGGTTTCCTGGTGGTATCAACATCCTCGCCGTACAAATATCGCCGGATGGCTGGCAGGGCGATGTCGACATGTATGCCGCGTACTCGGACGTGCTCAAGTGGGGCCTGTTTGGCGGGGGAAGCCCGCCTATCTATCTGTGATCGGAGAGTGGCCACATAAGAGGCATAGAGCTCTTGGACCAAATCCTCACTGTAGCGGCCCAAAGAACGAGCCGTCCACTCCAGCCGGTGTCTGGTGAAGAGAGTGTGAATATCCGGCATGGTGGGGAGACTTCCTGTAAGGACCCGCCTCTCCATTGTAAGGGTCCGTGTCATGACGCCTTTATCATTGAGAACCTTGGCGTCTAAGTACACTTGGTATTGCCCGTCAACACACCACCGATTGGGCTGGTCGGCAACTAGGGCAGGAACTCCAGTCGGTGAGCCAGGAGTGGAGTCAGTGCTATCAGACTCATCAGCCGAGGCAGACTATAATACCTTACTTCACATAAAACATTATAATACCTTACTTCACTTCACATAAAACATTATAATACCTTACTTATAACCCCAATCAAAGTCTACTAGTGCAATGTACATGTAAGGCCCCATAACTTCACACATACTTAGTAAACCTATTATGAGCCCAAAAGCATTAACATATATTCCATGCATCAACAAGACAAGTATATACATTTCATACATGCCAAGAAAGACTTTAGTCATACAGTCAATAAGACACACATTATGGACATTAGGAGAGACCACATCATATAGATCCATTTGGACTCATACCAAGGCATATCATAACAACAAGTAGGCAACACTACAATGTCATCTATAAGGAACATAAACATAGCCACATGCATTAGAACACCTTATTAGAACTTCCCTCAAGAGATACTTGTGTAATGCATAGGTGAAGTACCATACCCCCACCTAGACTAAGCAACTTCCCTTAGTTATCCTAGTTAAGGTCCTTACTTTACTTCCATTGTCCATTTTACTTTACGGAAACTATAGCCTCAACCGACACTAAGACCATGGGAGCTAAACATGGAATTTGGTGTTGTAGAACCTTACACCAATGGAAGGTGCTCTATCTAGTAAAGGTAGAACATTAACACATGCTAGCATACTAAGTGATATCACTTGATAAATCCTATGGGGCAAGAATAGTTTATGGAACTTGGAGGTATATGTGGAAATATAACTCTATACCCTTTAGGCTATGAGGGTAACCACCTCGTGAGGACTATAGTGAAACCTACCTTCCCATATTGGGAAGGTGTCACCCCTCATCTTCAAGTTCACTCGGTGCTAAGCTAAGTTCAATTTATTGAAAAGCCATTATTATCTTTACTTTATAAAATATAGTTTTAGGAGAGTTAACTCCTCATATGCTTAGCTCATAGGTCGTAGATGAGAGTTCATTAACCTAAATCATGTGAGAAACCCTTTCACATGGACATAGCATAAGTAAAGCACCATCTAGTTTAGGGTACTCTTGGGAACACCTTCCAAAGGGCCCTCTATTGACTAGATCATCATACATGTATGTGTATACATATATCCGAGCAATCCTTTAACATAACACATTTAGGCCACACATGTCCATACATTAATGCATAAAAGTGTAAGTATAACTATAGGAGCAATCCTTTCATATAAACACATTAAGACACTATGCACATTCATAACATGATCATGTATTCATATTCATGTTCATAGAAAAACCACACCTTGGAACTATCCTATCAAGGCACACATGTGCAAAGCATAGACAAGGTCCCATAACCTTGCCCATACTAGAACACCTATCAATTCATCCTAGTTAAGGTATACATAACATACCTCATAGACATACACTTTACATACATTGTAGTAGACGTGAGTGTATATGAGAATAACCTTTCATTGGACACCATGAACCTATACTACTTGTAAGCATGCATAAGTGTGAGTGTGTGTATATTGGTCAACCTGATCACATAATGGCTATAAATAAAACATTGAGGCAGCCACCCTCTTAGGAAAACAATTCACCTTAAAGCATAGACCACACAACACATACTAGCATAGGAGACACTATAACTTCAACACTTGCATTCGAAACTCCTAACCATAGCTAATCACACATTCATATAGGGATATGTAGGTGTAATTAACCATTTTTAAATTCAATGGCATCACCTAAACCTCACCCTAACAAGTTCATTCAATTATAGAAGACATCATCCATACCTAGAACATGCTACTAGATTGAGAAACAGGCATAAGCTTCACATAGTGTAATCATCATAATCACACACTAATATATCATCAATTTGCCTTCACAACTATAATACACACATATATCCATTGAAATGAAGTAAACACCACCACCATAAGTGTACCATACCACACAATGCCATACAAGTCCAATACCACTAGCCATTTCATAGAAAAGTAGATGAATAGAATAGGTCTTACCAATTCATCAATCTTTGGTCATCATTGATCAATACTCACAATCCATCAATATTACCAATCTATGGCAGGAGCTAATTGTATCTTAACATGGATGAAAGCATGCATAAACCTCACCAAGATCATAATAATAACATGTACACTACATCACCAATTCAATAGAGAGTAGAGAAACAAAGATAACTTACAAATCTCCCTTGCTTTGATTCTCAATGATCAACAAATACAATTAATTAATAATATCAATATAAGGCAGTAGCTAAAGAGATTATAACCTAACGAAATCCTACTTCAAATTGCCATACAATCGAGATCACATTGAAACCACATTAGCAGTCTATGGAATATAGAAGAACATAAATCAATACTACATTATATTCAAGCCTTGATCCACATTGGATCCATTACATCTAATTCATCATCAATATACATAATAGGGAGTAGATATAAGCAATTCAACATGCTATTTTCACCAATCAATTAACATATACTCAAGGTCGCACCGCCCACAACAAAGGCTAATTTGAGAATTGGAAGAAACATGGGTTCATCATGAAATTAAATTGAAATTCACTGTATAATCAGTACGTTAACATCAATTAATCATATACAAGCCTTTGAAAACGTTTTGAGAAAGAACCCATGGCTAGATTTAAAGATATAGAGTTTGATCATGAATTCTCTTTGAAAACATTGAAAGGAACTCTCTAGATGAAAGGTTATCTAGAGATGAAGGATCACCATACCTCGTCATAAAAGAAAACCACTAAAACATGGTGAAGAACCCATGAGAATCCAAGCTCTAACCTATGTGATTTTCTGTATTAAGGTTTGTCAAAACATAACAAAAAGAAGATCAAATAGAAAAACAAAAATAATCTGAGTCCACAGAAACTATTGTGTCTCCAAAAGAAATTTAATCCCCTCACTGTACCCAAGGTTAAAGATTAATTTCTCCCAAGATAAAACGATTAACTTTTGAAAAAAGTGATGGTACCTCAAATTTCTTTAACTTCAGCGAATGTAAGAACAACAATAAGTCACACACATACTCAGTCGATCGACAAATTTTTGTTAATGAGAGAAAATATATGTAGAGAGAAGGACAAAATTTTCAGTGTTTGAAAACTGGAAAAATCCCTTATTTATAGCCATTTTCAACAAGATAAACGTTTGTTCGAAAAAATCTATCAATACCTATTTTTTCCAGACTGTTGTGCCTTTTTGGGAAGAGTAACGACTTTTCAAAAAGTAACAACTTTTTTTAAAGAGTAACAACTTTTCGGAACGTTACTGTTACACGCAAATTAATTCTGTTAATTAAATATTTAAAAAACATCCTGAATTAATTTATAAGATAAATAAAATTAGGAAAAAGAATTTACTTAATGAGATTGACGAAATAAATTTTGTCCAAAAATATTATCAATCAATCACATCATTTGCCAAATCTGAATCCGAAGACGAAGCCGAGGGCGAGGGCGAGCGACGACGACGACGGCGCGAGGGGTCACCTTATTCTTAGCTCTTTAAGAATTAAAGGAGTTGTTTCCTAATATAAGGACAACAATTTCTTTTTCTTTTACCGATATGGTAGTAATGACTTTTCATTTGCATTTTGGCAATGACTTTTCATTTTCTCTCCAAATTGGTTCCCTCATTTTTCTATTCTCTTTTCCCATTCACACTTTGCTAAACCCAACAATCACCCACATTATGGGGAATGACTATTGTTAAAACACATGCATGAAAAACATGTGTGTCTTGTAAGTAAGGGTTAATCGCATCTGGATAAGTAGGTTTCCCTTTAAACTTTCTATAGTAAACATATATCAGATATAATCGGTCAATCGGTAGATTTTATATCTTTGAACTGTAGAGATTTTGTGTATAATAACCCTTGAAGTGTTCTTAGTTCTCATTGTTTTGTTCGTTTCAGCCATGAACACATCTCGGTTACTAAGTGCTTAGAGAACTGGCCTTACCGAATTCTCCTTGAAGCGGTATACACTTCACACTTACATAGATGGTTTCTAAATGTGTTATCCCGTAGATACACTATTTGATATACCGTGTATCAAACTTAGAAACCATTAAAAAGTCGTTATGCTTTTATCCTAGTTATTGAATATTACCTCATCATGAGAATGGACCATAAAATAATTTTTGACAATGTTGAACCGTCATCAATGACTTTGTTTTATCTCCTTGAACCTAGATCTTGGGATGTCCAGTCTTCTATGTAGAGGTACCACCACGATGACTTGTTCTCGTCCATAGTCCAATTCCCGTCGATGATTTTTCAACTCCCTCTCTAGTTAGGCCTTTTTTAAGTGGACGGGACATATTATCCTATGACTTCACATAGTCAATTGTGATAATTCCACTAGAGAGTAGTTGTCTCACAGAGTTATGTCTTCGTCTTATGTGGCGAGACTTGCCGTTATACATAACACTTTCAGCCCTTCCTATTGAAGATTGATTTTCACAGTGTATGTATATAGGGGCCATTGGTTAGGGCCAAAAGTGAATATCTTCTAAGAAATTCCAGAGCCATTCAGCTTCCTCACCTGTCTTGTCTAAGGCATTGAATTTAGACTCCATTTTAGAGTGAGCTATACATTTTTTTTGGATGATTTCCAAGATATTGCTCCTCCATCAAAAGTGAAAACATATCCACTTGTGGATTTTGTTTTAGTTGACACAGTAATCCAATTTGCATCACTATATCCTTCAAGAACAGTTGAACATTTGTTGCAATGCAAAAAATAATTTTGAGTGTCATCTAAGTATCAAAAGACTCTCTTTATTGCCAACCAATGATTTTGATTGGGATTACTTGTGTATCGACTCAGTTTACTGATAGCGCAAGCTATTCCTTGTCGTGTACAATTCATGACATACAACAAACTTCCCGACACTCTAGAATAGTCCAATTGATACTGACTTTCACCTTTATTCTTTGCAAGATCAAGGTTCACATCAATTGGGGTCTTTTCCCTTTTTAAATTCAATTACTTGAACTTTTCAAGTACCTTTTGAATATAATGAGTTTGAGAAAATGCTATACATTTAGGAGTTTTGAGAACCTTAATTCCCAATATCACATCAGCAACTCCTAGATCTTTCATATCAATCTTACTAGCAAGCATATGCTTAGTAGCTTTTATATTGACAATGTCCTTGCTCATTATCAGCATGTCATCCACATATAGGTATATAATGACTTCCTGATTCATTCTATCTTTAATATAAACACATTTATCATATTTATTGATATTAAATCCATTTAACAACATGGTTTGATCAAACTTTGTATTTCATTGTTTCGGTGCTTGTTTTAGTCCATAAAGAGACTTAATAAGTTTGCACACTTTCTTTTCTTTACCATGAAATACATACCCTCGGGTTGTTCCATATATATTTCTTCCTCCAGCTCTCCATTTAAGAAGACGGTTACCACATCCATTTGATAGATTTCAAGATAGTGTACTGCAGCTATAGCAATTAACATCCGAATTGATGTAATCCTAGTCACTGGAGAGTATGTGTCAAAATAATCAAGACCTTCTTTTTGTGTAAAGCCTTTGACAACAAGTCTTGCTTTATATTTGTCAATGTTTCCATCATCTTTCATCTTCCTTTTATAGATCCATTTTGAACCCAAGGGTTTGTTCCTTGGAGGAAGATCAACCAATTCCCAGGTATGATTGCTTAGGATTGATTCAATCTCACAATTGACAGGCTCCTTGATACGCTCAAACTTACTTCTTATTTGAGAAGTAAAGTGGTCGTATCAAGTAAATAACCCAACTGATGAGGTTGAGATCGATCCCACAAGAAAAATAGTTCAGACTTAACTTTATTCTATTATTACTATTATTTAGCCAACTATCTTCCGAGAAAACAAAAGACAAAAAGGGGGGGTTTATTTCTAAATAAATGAAAATGATTAACTAAATAAAAATGAACAACTAATAGATTCAACTTTCGGAGTTTAATCAAATTATAAATGTAACTAGGGCTTAAGTGTTCCCCACAGGTTCCTAACTTGGTAAATCTAACTATAACAATTCTATCCTAATATCTTGCATGTAAACTGATAAGTTATGTATCTCTAAATCCTTGGTCTGGCATCTAGAGAATTTCACTCCGCACCTTGGTCCGGCTACGTGTGTTGATGTACTAACCCTTATCTTTACCTCATATTAAGCATGGTATTCGATATTTGACTAAGTTATTAACTCGTACCAACCAATACTAGCCTATTAGATAGTCGACACTAAATCTATGTTGATAATTCTTTTCCTATTATCTACCTCCTTGGTCCGGCAAGTAGCATTAAGGCGAGTTCTAACGTTGGCCATCCGTTAAAAAGACTTCTACACGAAAGAATTATCAATACATGTAAGACACCATTCTAGAATTCTTATTTTAGTTAGCTTTTACCTTGTTATTCACCCATGGTTCCCACAACCCTAGCTATGGGGTTTAGTTACCCATGTTCATAATTACACAATTCATATTGTTAATGGAAGAATTCATGCACTTACCTTTATGAGAACGAATAAATTCCAGAATTTAACTTGATTAATCAACAAAATCCCCAACAATCAATTCTGGAAAAAATATCTTAATTCCCCAAAATCGAGAGTTCAATACCATAACAAGAGAACTAAAAATTACCAAAAAGTCTAACCCCAAAAACGAGATTTTTCAAACTATTTATAATAAAAACAAAACCTAATCAAAGAAGGATTCTATTTACTAAAAATCCGTCCAAACGCGTCTGGGTCGACGGACCACGTGACTGACCGTCATGGACACGACGGACCGTCATGGCCTCCGTCGTCCCATACTTCACATATTCTTCTTCTGCTTTCTTCATTCCCCTCGACGGACAAGTATGACGGACCGTTTCAAGCACGACGGTCCGTCGAGGGTCTCCGTTCCAAAATACTTGAACTTCTTGGACTTTGGGTACTGGACTACTTCTCTATCATCACGACGAACAAGAAGGATGGACCGTCGTGGCTATGACGGTCCGTCATGGACTTCCGTAATCCCACACTTGGTCAGACTTCCCCATCTTCCTTCAGCAGCTTCTCTCCTCACTACGATGCCACCTACGGACCGTCACAGCCTCGACGGACCGTCATAAGCTCCGTAGGTGGTCTCTTCTGCATTTCTTTCTCAAAGACTTCTGCGTTCATCCTTGGACAGATTTTCTGCAAACAAAGAGAAACTTACATAAGAATCAACACAAAAAGGCTTTCGACACACGCTAAATTTAAGGAAAAAGCATTAGAAATACCGTGAAGCCACGGTACATCAACACCCTCAACTTAAATTCGTTGTTTGTCCTCAAGAGACGCACTATGACTCACTACAAAATCTTTGTACAAGAATATCCACATATTAACTTTCGCAATCATTTGGCTATCAATCCCGATCATTGTCATTATGTTCATGCATGGTATCACTATTAGGCATTGACTTGTGTAGAATCAGACCATGACACAGACTCACTACGCAATGACACCTATCCTCTTCAATTTCTCACCAAGGTGCTAATATTTCCATTATTGCAACTACTGTCCTCACTTCAAATAACATCCTTATTTTTCACACAATGATTTCAGTTTGAGTATAAGGATCACTTTCCGATACTCACTCTCAGAACAAATTCACAACTCATTTATACATATTGCCATAGGCTTGCCCTTATTTTCACTACTTTAAATTCGCCATATAACTCTTAGGATCACAATAGGACTTTTTAACTTATAACATAGGCTCAGGGTCAGGTAGGGTATATTTAGGTATATTTTAGTGACTTGTTGCCTTCCTTGACATATCGACTAAACGCACTACCTTTTTATCATTCTATTTCGCCCAATTTCTCAATTTTCTTTTTACCTTGCTGCTTTCCCTTTCTCATCCTTATATGTGAGTGACTTTTCTCTTTTGATTTTTTTTTTTTAGTCACTTCTGTTTTGTTCTTTCTTCCTCTTCATACTTTCAACCCCAATTTTCCGGAGTATTCCTTATAACAGCCACCCTCAACTCATGACTTTGCCATGAGTTAAGGTTCACAATACCCATGGTTGGGTCAGGGCCACGACAAGGTTGCTTTCTGCATTAGCCACCCTCAACTTATGCTTTTTTGGCATAAACTGAGGTGCATATGTCCAAGGAGGGACCAGGGCCAACACATTGTTCCCCGAGAAGATCAGTTGGGATGACAAAGAAATATCTGTTTTTAGGCTCAAATCATTTGGATCAATAAAGGGTTAACTTCATTTTTTTTTTTTTTTTTAGGCTTAAGATTGACTATTTCGAACAAAGGCTTATGATCCTTTCCTAATTGTTTGATTTGTCTCACTTTTAGCAAGTTCTAGCTCAGTATTGATGGTGGACATTCGAATTCACCTCACACTCACTTGACATTCCCTACATTCCCAGATTATTAGACACCTAGTTCGAGTCTAAGATTCAGGATCATGCAGTAGTGTATCTTTATTTCATGTTTCAAACCACACAATTATCAATTACTATGCCTAGTCATGCATCATTTTGATTATCGGGATATCATATTTGTTTTGGCCATCATGCTTCAGATTTATACTCTGTACATAAGATATGACATGCCGGTTCAACAATAAAAGTAATCAGTCTTTTTGGGGAAAAAGAACACAGGCAAGAAAACCCCAAAAGAGGATCGTGAACTTGGGCTACTTAGAATTCACCCAAGTACTCACTTTCCATTTACCCCACCCCCAACAAAAGATATGCAATTGTCCCCAATGCATAAAAAAAAACTAAAATACACGAAAGGTAAGTGAAGCAAACCTGAGGCGCTAAGCGCCGGTCACGACCGGAATCTAGACCCCAGATGAGACCGGCGTCGTTGACCTCTCAGAGGTCGCAGACAAGCCTACTTACGTCATTCTTACTTCATCTAGGTTAATTTTAGCGGAAAATTTGAAACTTTTTGTTTCTTAACATACTTATAAAAAGATTCTTATTAATACGTAATTGTTCACCATCAACCATCTAACATTAAGAGGTAAGCAACTGAAAGAAATAGTTCAATTCTTATTAAGTGTATAATTGCCAAAATGGCACCAATACATAGTCTGAATAAAATAGGAAAGCAACGCTAGTGGAACATGCTCCACTAGCTCAACTCTAAAACTAAGCTAGAATATAAAACAGTAGCATCCTCGAAAACATTAGGACCTACCAAACCGGATGAATGCTGGACGTCCGGATAACTGCAGAGATGATCCTGTAGCTCTATCGTCCACCTGTGCCTGCACCTAAAATAGTAGAGTTTTTATAGGGTTAGTACACACTTGTACTAAGTATGGGTATATCCAAGCACACACCAGGGACATGCATGAGAAAGAATAGCTCTTTCCTAACAACATGATTTTTGGAAGTCAAGTCAGTGGACTTGCCAAATTGAGATTAGAAAAGTTTCCAAATTTGGATTAGGAAAGTCAATGAGCTTTCCAAATTTGGATTAGGAAAGTCAGTGGCTTTCCAGATTTGAAATAGGAAAGTTATGCCATGAAAATAACATACATCATCATACTTTTCACATTTGCACACAGCACATAACATTTACACATAGCACATATCATATAGCATACAACACCTTTTTGCATGTAGCACATAACTTCTTTTATTGTCATTCACTCATATGCCATGAGACCTTGGAATCATGGACTTAACATTAAGACCTTCCAGAAATGAGGGCTCAACAGATGAGACCTCAACTAGGGAGTCTTCATTAGCAAACGCAGAGTCTGCTTCGTTCATTTTTACGTACTACATTTCATTTCATTCATAGAACAGTGTAAACACCAGTTATACCTAGGATGTAGTTTAAGACTTTCATTAGGTTCGTTGTGCAATGACCAAGAATGACCTAATGTCATTACTTAAATCTAACTCACCTTTTTATTATCCTATCCTAACACCTTTGGTATCATTCATTTCATTATATGCATCATTTGAGGCTGGCCTCATTCATTCATTGGGAACTTTAACTTTAACGGACATAGACCATGTGAGCATCATGAAATCCAGTGTCTCCCCCACACCGAAAAGAGGTGGAATCACCAGCCAAGGTGACCAAAAACATGCTAGCGTACATGGGAATTTAACCCCGCCAGATCCCTATATTGGCAGTATAGGTTCGAAGACTAGGAGATATAAGGAGACCCATACCTGGCATGCCAGACTGTTTCATCTCATAAGAGTTACGTGAACCTTCGCCCTTCCCAAAAGAAGGTATCATAGTTCATAGTTAGTCTATCGGTGCTTAGTATAAAGTTCCATTACATTCATCTCATACGTCGTGGAAGCTGGCTTCTAGTATGAGGACATCATAGCTCATTAGATGATTTCTCATCTCATCATTCGTATTGAGTGTATTAAGCTCAATACTCTCATTAGAGTGTTCATAGAGACTGGTCTCTTCATTATCTTACACTCTCATAGGTGAGTACGTATTGGTAACATTTACTTAGGCTCATTTGAGATTGCTCTCATAATTTACATTAGCCTCATATCATGTTGTCACCACATTCATCATCATTAGCACCTTTGCTTTTCATAGTTATTCACCTCTTATTACGTAAATGTTCATTTCATCATATGCCAATGCACTTGGCCATTTGGTGTGTTTCACACCCTCACTTAACCCTTCTAGGGTTTCATTATTTCATTGTTCATTTCATCATTTCATTGTTCATCTCATCATATGCCAATGCACTTGGCCATTTAGTGTATCTTAAACTCATACTTAACCCTTCTAGGGTTCATCATCTCATTTCATACATCTTAGGTTCACTTACTTTTGAACGTATGTTAGACTTATGTGTCTATACATACAAGCCATGAGGCTTCATTCATAGTTTGTCTAAGTGATTCATGTTTACCCAAGATTATGTGGTACAAGACTTATGCATCTTGTAGATATGCCAAGATATTGATTTTGATCTTTAGAGACAGCATTCATTAAATATTTACTTACGTATGACTTATGTGTCAATACGGAACTGGGCAAGGGAACCCAATTTCGAATCCCTTAGGCAACACTTAATCCTTTGTATTTTTTAGATTTGGGGGACCCTAGTTCGATCCCCATCAGCCCCATAATATTTCCTCTCTTTTTCTTCTCTATTTTTCGTCCAAGGCATGGAGGTTGTGGGATCAATCCCCCACAAGCTCATTCTTTTTCTCTTAATTTATCTATTGACTTTCTCACCTATCCAAGAGGTTGTGGGTTCAATCCCCATTCACCTCATTTTATATTTCTCCTTTACTTTCCTCCTAACTCTCTCATCTATTCAAGAGGTTGTGGGTTCAATCCCCACTCTCCACATTTATTTTTCTCCTTTATTTTTCTCCTAACTCTCTCATCCATTCAAGAGGTTGTGGGTTCAATCCCCACTCTCCACATTTATTTTTCTCCTTTATTTTTCTCCTAACTCTCTCATCCATTCAAGAGGTTGTGGGTT
Organism: Solanum sitiens; assembly: GCA_016801875.1. Classification (NCBI taxonomy): domain Eukaryota; kingdom Viridiplantae; phylum Streptophyta; class Magnoliopsida; order Solanales; family Solanaceae; genus Solanum; species Solanum sitiens. The sequence continues at coordinate 273,492 of JABWTJ010000715.1, forward strand.
CAATCCCCACTCTCCACATTTATTTTTCTCCTTTATTTTTCTCCTAACTCTCTTATCCATTCAAGAGGTTGGGGGTTCAATCCCCACTCTCCACATTTATTTTATTAATTTAAAATTCCCCTCTTACTCTCTTGTTTGGCCAAGAGGTTGTGGGTTCGAATCCCACACCTCTCATTTGTTTTTCCAGCTTTCATGTAGTGAGGTCTTGGGTTCAATCCCCACTCTCCACATTTATTTTTCTCCTTTATTTTTCTCCTAACTCTCTCATCCATTCAAGAGGTTGGGGGTTCAATCCCCACTCTACACATTTATTTTATTAATTTAAAATTCCCCTCTTACTGTCTTGTTTGACCAAGAGGTTGTGGGTTCGAATCCCACACCTCTCATTTTTTTTTCCAGCTTTCATGTAGTGAGGTCTTGGGTTCAATCCCCACTGACCTCACATATTTTAAATATATTTTTAAACCTCTCCACCTTAAGTATTATGGCCGAAAATTCCATCACCAAGTGCTGGAAATTTTATTAAATTTTCTGGCCTTTATTTAACAACATTCATACGTTCGTTTTGAGGTACTTTCACGATTCGTTTAACACATTCTTAGGTATAGATTCATTGTTGTTTTAGCTTAGATTTTTCTACAAATCAGCCACCTTACACTTCATTTAACATCACAATTTACACACCTTATGCACAATAATTCCAATCATCAAACAAGCCATTTTAAGACTTCAAAACGGAGAACAACAACAAACATTTTACACATTGCACCACATCATTTTTCGTTGACATCATTGAACATGCTTGTTATTTCCAAACATAAAATCACAAGTAACATCATATTTCACACTTACCTACCAGCAACCATACCAACAACATGATTTCTAAACTAATTTAGATTGAAATCGGAAGGAGACTAGGGACAAGGAGTTCAACATTCAAGGGGACAGCCCTAGTTTCATATGTCGACTTTTGTAGAAAGAAATTCCTCTTGGAGAAAGGATTCCAAGAGAGAAAACCAATACCTTGTTGTAGCTTTCCACACCTTCCAAGTGCTGCCAAACTCCTCCCCTAAACCTTCAACACAAACCCGTCGAGAAGATGACGCAAAGTTTTCGTATCCTAAGTTAGCTTGCTTGCTTGTATATTTTTTTTTTTGTAAGTTATTTGAGTTTAGAGAACTTTTGATTGCTTTCTAATGTTTTTATCTTCTGTTTTTGCAGCCAAGAAAAATAATTTGATGAGAGAGAGAGAGATTTAGGCTTGAGGGAGAGTGATAGTGTGAGATAGTGCATCTTAAAACTAGGATAGTTGGCAAGACTTAGTCAATTTAAAAAAAAACATTAATTAATAAGTAAATAAATAATAAATAATAATAAAATCTGATTTTTCTTTTTAAATCAGCCATTAATTATAAATTTATTAAATTAATTCACCAATAATAAAAAAATCATATTAAATCCTTGCTCCCACCTAGGTTCGAACCCGGGTGGAGCAAGACTTCATTTCAAGAGACCAATTTTGGCTATCTCTCCCCAAATTGCCCATCCACTTTATTAAATAATTAATTGATTATATATTTAGGACAATTACGATACTACCCCTAGCCTGGTAAAAGACCATTTTACCCTTAGACCCTCAAAACTTAAAATTTCTTCTTTTTTAGTCCGGTAAAGACTCCTTCGATTAAATCTTCATTTTTGAGAGCCTTACCTGGTTGGTTCCAACCTTTCCAAGCTCAACTAACTCCACAAGTTAGTTGGCTTGGTTGTAGTAAGGGTTCTAAGGTCTGGTTCTACGCATATCAATCTGTGTGAACCTTGTTCTAATCGCAAGCATTCTTGACACCTTAAGTATTTATCTTATTCATTTTTTTTAGGGTTGTTACATTATCCCCCCCTTAGGAACATTCGTCCCCGAATGACACTACTCCTTACTAACAATAAGTATGTCATCTATATAACGTACACATACATAGGTACTTCAATACTTCCACCGGTGAATATCTGATTCACATATTAACTTGATGGTACACATCCTTGAAACCTACTAGTAGCTTCACGTTAATAGACTAAGGAATTCTTCCCTAAACTAGTCTCATCAATACATACAACATAAGTCAACATATAAGTCATATAAATCAGCAACCAACTTGATGACTTCAAACATATTAACCTCATACTAGTGCATAAACACCATATACAGTCAATTATATGAAAGACTAATTAAGGCTACGTACCCGAGGCTTCATCAGAAGTGCCTTCCCCTGAACCCCTAGACTCGAGTGCGAAGAATCGTTGCCTCCTTGGAGCCTCTTCATTTGGGTCATTAGTCTGAACTCTCTCCTTCTCTTGTTCTTGACTTCTCCTATTCGGACAATCCTTTACCATGTGTCCCGGTTTTCCACAGTTGTAACAAGCGTTAGAGCCCATCATACACTCTTCTCCATGTTGTCTACCACACTTCTTGCAAGGTTGTCTTTCCTTAGGTGTATATACTTCCTTGTTTCTCTTATCTCTGGACTCGGAATTCCTATCATAGAGACCACTGGATGAACTTGACTCCCATTGGTGGGAGAGTCCCTTCTTAAACCTTGGCTACTCACGGACGCCAAAGTTGTTTCTGTGGCCTCCGTGGCTGGGACCTGCCTAATCTTGAGGCCTAGGCCTCCTAACATCACGAATACCCCTCTTTCTACGGCTTTCCTCCACCTGCTGTACATGCACCATCAACCTGGAAAGGTCCATATTATCATGGAGCATCGCAGACCGACATTCCTCCTCCAGGTCTCCATTGATTCCTGTGAGGAACCTACTCATTTCATCCCTGCTGTTCGAAACCAGGGAAGTAGCATACCTGGATAATTCAATAAGCCTCAATACTCTCCTCAATCTTGCTATTAAATACTAAGGAAAGTAATATACCTGGATAGCTTAACAAACTTTAGGGAAAACTCCCTGACTATCATGGATCCTTGTTTAAGGTTGATGAACTCTTCAACCTTGGCTTCCCTTATCTCTCTGGGAAAGAACCTCTAAATAAATGCTGTCTTGAACAGCTCCCAAGTGACTGGCACTCCACCTAAGACACAACTATCTTGCCACATCTTGCACCAAGTCTGTGCAACATCCTTGAGCTGATAGGAAGCCAGCTTAGCCTTCTCAATATCAGAGGCCCCCATAGCCACCAGGATCTTATGCACCTCATCTACAAACTCTTGAGGATCCTCTGATGTCTTAGCCCCTGTGAATATGGAAGGGTTCATCCTCGTGAAATCTCGCAGTCTGTCAGCCATGCTGCGAACCGGTGGGTTCTCCCTCTGAACATCCTGCCGGTTGACTTGGGCAGTCATAGCCTAAGCCTGCATTGTGATGGCCTGTGCCATCTGGGCCAAAGATGCCCTCACCTCAGCATCGGTCAACCCAGCTGGGTTAACCGGCATGTCAACTCCTTCAGCTGGGGCCAGGGGTGGAACTCGATTGCCCCATCAGCTTCCCCCCTTCTTCTCTGACCAATAGCTCTCCTAGGGTTCATTCTCTGAAAAAACAACAGGGGTTGATGTTAGACACACTCATAACACCAAGAACTCAGACATTAGCAAAAGCACGATAAGATTAGAAGAAGGGAAACTTTCGTGCGTATCATGCAGTCTCTAACCCAGGATAGTGGTGCACTTCACAATCATGACTTAAATCTAACTCACCTTTTTATTATCCTATCCTAACACCTTTGGTATCATTCATTTCACTTGTGCATCATTTGAGGCTGGCCTCATTCATTCATTGGGAACTTTAACTTTAACCGACATAGACCATGTGAGCATCATGAAATCCAGTGTCTCCCCCACACCAAAAAGAGGTGGAATCACCAGCCAAGGTGACCAAAAACATGCTAGCGTACATGGGAATTTAACCCCGCCAGATCCCTATATTGGCAGTATAGGTTCGAAGACTAGGAGATATAAGGAGACCCATACCCGGCATGCCGGACAGTCTCATCTCATGAGAGTTACGTGAACCTCCGCCCTTCCCGAAAGAAGGCATCACCGCTTATACCTAGTCTATCGGTGCTTAGTATAAAGTTCCATTACATTCATCTCATACGTCATGGAAGTTGGCTTCTAGTATGAGGACATCATAGCTCATTAGATGATTTCTCATCTCATCATTCGTATTGAGTGTATTAAGCTCAATACTCTCATTAGAGTGTTCATAGAGACTGGTCTCTTCATTATCTTACACTCTCATAGGTGAGTACGTATTGGTAACATTTACTTAGGCTCATTTGAGATTGCTCTCATAATTTACATTAGCCTCATATCATGTTGTCACCACATTCATCATCATTAGCACCTTTGCTTTTCATAGTTATTCACCTCTTATTACGTAAATGTTTATTTCATCATATGCCAATGCACTTGGCCATTTGGTGTGTTTCACACCCTCACTTAACCCTTCTAGGGTTTCATTATTTCATTGTTCAATTCATCATTTCATTGTTCATCTCATCATATGCCAATGCACTTGGCCATTTAGTGTATCTTAAACTCATACTTAACCCTTCTAGGGTTCATCATCTCATTTCATACATCTTAGGTTCACTTACTTTTGAACGTATGTTAGACTTATGTGTCTATACATACAAGCCATGAGGCTTCATTCATAGTTTGTCTAAGTGATTCATGTTTACCCAAGATTATGTGGTACAAGACTTATGCATCTTGTAGATATGCCAAGATATTGATTTTGATCTTTAGAGGCAGCATTCATTAAATATTTACTTACGTATGACTTATGTGTCAATACGGAACTGGGCAAGGGAACCCAATTTCGAATCCCTTAGGCAACACTTAATCCTTTGTATTTTTCAGATTTGGGGGACCCTAGTTCAATCCCCATCAGCCCCATAATATTTCCTCTCTTTTTCTTCTCTATTGTTCGTCCAAGGCATGGAGGTTGTGGGATCAATCCCCCACAAGCTCATTCTTTTTCTCTTAATTTATCTATTGACTTTCTCACCTATCCAAGAGGTTGTGGGTTCAATCCCCATTCACCTCATTTTGTACTTTCCTCCTAACTCTCTCATCTATTCCTCCTAACTCTCTCATCTATTCAAGAGGTTGTGGGTTCAATCCCCACTCTCCACATTTATTTTTCTCCTTTATTTTTCTCCTAACTCTCTCATCCATTCAAGAGGTTATGGGTTCAATCCCCACTCTCCACATTTATTTTTCTCCTTTATTTTTCTCCTAACTCTCTCATCCATTCAAGAGGTTGTGGGTTCAATCCCCACTCTCCACATTTATTTTTCTCCTTTATTTTTCTCCTAACTCTCTTATCCATTCAAGAGGTTGGGGGTTCAATCCCCACTCTCCACATTTATTTTATTAATTTAAAATTCCCCTCTTACTCTCTTGTTTGGCCAAGAGGTTGTGGGTTCGAATCCCACACCTCTCATTTTTTTTCCAGCTTTCATGTAGTGAGGTCTTGGGTTCAATCCCCACTCTCCACATTTATTTTTCTCCTTTATTTTTCTCCTAACTCTCTCATCCATTCAAGAGGTTGGGGGTTCAATCCCCACTCTACACATTTATTTTATTAATTTAAAATTCCCCTCTTACTGTCTTGTTTGACCAAGAGGTTGTGGGTTCGAATCCCACACCTCTCATTTTGTTTTCCAGCTTTCATGTAGTGAGGTCTTGGGTTCAATCCCCACTGACCTCACATATTTTTAATATATTTTTAAACCTCTCCACCTTAAGTATTATGGCCGAAAATTCCATCACCAAGTGCTGGAAATTTTATTAAATTTTCTGGCCTTTATTTAACAGCATTCATACGTTCGTTTTGAGGTACTTTCACGATTCGTTTAACACATTCTTAGGTGTAGATTCATTGTTGTTTTAGCTTAGATTTTTCTACAAATCAGCCACATTACACTTCATTTAACATCACAATTTACACACCTTATGCACAATAATTCCAATCAACAAACAAGCCATTTTAAGACTTCAAAACGGAGAACAACAACAAACATTTTACACATTGCACCACATCATTTTCGGTTGACATCATTGAACATGCTTGTTATTTCCAAACATAAAATCACAAGGAACATCATATTTCACACTTAGCTACCAGCAACCATACCAACAACATGATTTCTAAACTAATTTTGATTGAAATCGGAAGGAGACTAGGGACAAGGAGTTCAACATTCAAGGGGACAGCCCTAGTTTCATATGTCGACTTTTGTAGAAAGAAATTCCTCTTGGAGAAAGGATTCCAAGAGAGAAAACCCATACCTTGTTGTAGCTTTCCACACCTTCCAAGTACTGCCAAACTCCTCCCCTAAACCTTCAACACAAACCCGTCGAGAAGATGATGCAAAGTTTTCCTATCCTAAGTTAGCTTGCTTGCTTGTATATTTTTTTTTTTGTAAGTTATTTGAGTTTAGAGAACTTTTGATTGCTTTCTAATGTTTTTATCTTCTGTTTTTGCAGCCAAGAAAAATAATTTGATGAGAGAGAGAGAGAGAGATTTAGGCTTGAGGGAGAGAGATAGTGTGAGATAGTGCATCTTAAAACTAGGATAGATGGCAAGACTTAGTCAATTTAAAAAAAACATTAATTAATAAGTAAATAAATAATAAATAATAATAAAATCTGATTTTTCTTTTTAAATCAGCCATTAATTATAAATTTATTAAATTAATTCACCAATAATAAAAAAAATCATATTAAATCCTTGCTCCCACCTAGGTTCGAAACCGGGTGGAGCAAGACTTCATTTCAAGAGACCAATTTCGGCTCTGTCTTCCCAAATTACCCCTCCACTTTATTAAATAATTAATTGATTATATATTTAGGACAATTACGATATTAACCCTAGCCTGGTAAAAGACCATTTTACACTTAGACCCTCAAAACTTAAAATTTCTTCTTTTCGAGTCCGATAAAGACTCCTTCGATTAAATCTTCATTTTCGAGAGCCTTACTTGGTTGGTTCCAACCTTTCCAAGCTCAACTAACTCCCCAAGTTAGTTGGCTTGGTCGTAGGAAGGGTTCTAAGGTCTGGTTCTACGCATATCAATCTGTGTGAACCTTGTTCTAATCGCAAGCATTCTTGACACCTTAAGTATTTATCTTATTCATTTTTTTTAGGGTTGTTACAGCCGGCGATCAGTAAGCTGGTGGGTCCGGTTCACCGGAACCCACTCCCTGCATAGTCTGGACACCCTCAGTAGTGTCCTCAGCATCAACAGCACCATCAGTAGTGCCTCCCACAGTATCTACAATTCTGGAGCTAGACGCCTCGGCAGCTAACTCTACAGCCCTGATGAGGCCGATGTCAACATTTCCCTGCGGGGTCCTGAGCTGGTCAATGTGCCAAATGGGCACACCTGCGGATCTGCATAAAGAGAAAACCATGCAAGGAAAAGGGTAAGTCGTGGTGACCTTGAAGGCCCTCTCGTGCATGACCGCCTGTAGAAGCCAAGAGAAGTCGACCTCGAACCTTGCCATCATTGCGGCCATCAGAACTGCACGATTCCATGTGACTATATTATCAGCAGCAGTGGGGGAAAGGCAGTGGCGGACTATCAACCAAAGAAACTTGGCCGTAAAGGTCAAGTTGGCCTTCCTGATGGCTCCCTTTGGCTCCATCACCCAATCAGCAGCCTCTCTATCAATAGACAAGTGCTGGGCCATCCACATCTTGGTGGTCTTTCTCAGCGATGGCTCACGTAAGAATCGGCCCTTTTTAACAATTTGCCACCGGTAGTCGAACTCGACAGTGAGAGGTTTCCTGGTGGTATCAACATCCTCGCCGTACAAATATCGGCGGATGGCTGGCAGGGCGATGTCGACATGTATGCCGCGTACTCGGACGTGCTCAAGTGGGGCCTGTTTGGCGGGGGAAGCCCGCCTATCTATCTGTGATCGGAAAGTGGCCACATAAGAGGCATAGAACTCTTGGACCAACTCCTCACTGTAGCGGCCCAAAGAACGAGCCATCCACTCCAGCCGGTGTCTGGTGAAGAGAGTGTGAATATCCAGCATGGTGGGGAGACTTCCCGTAAGGACCCGCCTCTCCATTGTAAGGGTCCGTGTCATGACGCCTTTATCATAGAGAACCTTGGCATCTAAGTACACTTGGTATTGCCCGTCAACACACCACCGATTCGGCTGGTCGGAAACTAGGGCAGGAACTCCAGTCGGTGAGCCAGGAGTGGAGTCAGTGCTATCAGACTCATCAGCCGAGGCAGACTGTGTAGCTGTGGCGGGTACAGAGGCGTCTGCGGACCCGGAGGCTTCCTCTGACCATGAAACTCCTAAGGAGCCAGATGCTCCTTCGTCTTGGGCAGCTGACCCAGAAGGTGTGCCGGTCAGTGTGCGCTCCTCATCTGACTTGGAGGCAGTGACTACGCCGGACGCCACCTTCTTGGGCGTGGCTCTTGGTGCACGTGGAGCTCGTGCTATAGTAGCAGTGCCTGGGGGCACGTACTCGGGATCATGCTCATCATCAGAGCCTATCACCAGTCGGGCAGACGGGGCGACAGACTTGGAACGCCCACGCGCGTAAACACGATCTTGTTTTGGTGCTATGAGAGGTAGTACCTGTAAAGAATCATCATGAGTACTAGAAGGAGAAAACATGACAACAAAAAAAATGAGACAAAATACACATAAATTCAAAGCAGTAATGACAGCACTATAGTAGCAGTGAGGCACGACGGACCTGGTGACGGCCCGTCGTTAGTATGACAGACCGTCATGGGGTCCGTCATGTTATACTTAACAATATAGACTCTCAGAAAGAAGGTCTCTGACTGGTACGACGGTTGTACAGGATGGGCCGTCGTGGGCATGATGCCCCGTCACATGTGTCCGTCAGTGGACACTTAGAAAAATTATTGAGACCCTTGGGACAGGGGTCTCTGACCGTCACGACGGTTCTGAAGGACGGACCGTCGTGGGTATGATGGTCCGTCACATGATTCCGTTAGTGGACACTTAGAAAAAGTGTTGAGACCCTTAAGACAAGGATCTCTGACCATCACGACAGTTATGCAGGACGGACCGTCGTGGGTATGACGGTCCGTCACATGTGTCCGTCAGTGGACACTTAGAAAAAGTGTTGAGACCCTTAAGACAGGGATCTCTGACCGTCACGACGGTTCTGCAGGACGGACCGTCTTGGGTATGACGGTCCATCACATGTGTCCATCAGTGGACACTTAGAAAAAGTGATGAGATCCTTAGGACAGGGGTCTCTGACAACCAAGACGGTTGTGCAGGACAGACCGTCGTGGGTATGACGGTCCGTCACATGTGTCCGTCAGTGGACACTTGGAAAAATTATTGAGACCCTTGGGATAGGGGTCTCTGACAACCAAGACGGTTGTGCAGGATGGACCGTCGTGGGTATGACGGTCCGTCACATGTGTCCGTCAGTGAACACTTGGAAAAATTATTGAGAACCTTGGGACAGGGGTCTCTGACAACCAAGACAGTTGTGCAGGACGGACCGTCGTGGGCATGACGGTCCATCACATGTATTCGTTGGCGGACACTTGGAGAAAACAAGTTGTAGGGTGTTGGGACGGACCCTATGATGGTCCGTCGTGGTTACGACGGTCCGTCATCGGGGTATCGTTCTGTCATTCAGAGACAGAACTGGCGATGCCACAATCAACCCATGTGATTCAAACCAAAGACCCAACATTTCCCTAACGCTCTTTAACCTAAATACCTACCAAATTTACAAGTCTAAAGCCCTAATTTCTCGAGTTTTATCAAGGCATTTCGTGGGACTAATAACCTAGGTTAGACAAGATATGGTCAAAGATCAAAGACCCACATGCTAATAGTAAATAAAAACCAAAATGAACAGTAAATGGGTAGAGTTCAGAAACACATACCTTGGAAGAGGAGAAAACAACACGGAAGTGATGGCACCCAACAAGAAAAACTGAGAATCACAGCAGCAGACTCCGACCAAGAAAGGAGATTTGGGATGGGGAAAGGGAGAATGTGGGGAATTTGGGAAGGGGAGGAAATGGGAGAAAGAGGGAAAGAAACGGTTTAATGAAGGGGTGGGGAGTTTAAAAAAGTTTTAAAACTTTTAAAATTCCTTAGCCGGGTCGGGTCGGGTTGCTGGGTAATGAAGCGACGAAACCCCGATGACGGTCCGTCACAGATGTGACGGTCCGTCATAGGTTTCGTTGCATGTGCCCTAATTTTTCAAAATAATAAAAAACGTACCTGGCACGACAGAGTAATGTGACGGTCCATCACAGGCGTGACGATCCGTCGATGTATCCGTCAGTGAATGTGACAGAGTAATTTTTTGCAGAACTTCATGGAGATGTGCTACCTGAAACTTTACAACCCATTAGTAGAAAATGCTACCGTCACTAGAAAGAAAGCTATAAAGTGGTTAGATGATACATATTGGGTGGCCTCCCAACCAGCGCCTGATTTAACGTCGCGGTACGACTGAGGACACTCGATTACTCAGACTTCATCAAGATGATATACCTCAATCACCTCATTCGCCGATTCCGCATGACGTATATAGATTTTTAGACGTTGTCCATTCACCTTAAACCGCACACCTTCCTTGTTTTCCAACTCAACCACTCCATGAGGGAATAGTTGGGTGATCAAGTAAGGGCCAGTCCATTTGGACTTGAGCTTGCCCGGAAACAAGCGCAATCTAGAGTTGAATAAAAGTACCGAATCCCCAATCATAAACTCTCGTTTCTCAATTTTTAGGTCATGGTACTTCTTCATCTTTTCTTTGTAGAGGGATGAGATTTCATAAGCTTTTAGGCAAAATTCATCGAGTTCATTTAACCCATTTAACCGTTGTTGTGCAGCTTACTTCCAGTCCATTTTTAACTTCTTCATAGCCCACATGGCTTTATGCTCTAATTCAATCGGAAGATGACATGCCTTCCCATATACTAGTTGGTATGGGGACATACCTATGGGAGTCTTATACGCTGTCCGGTAGGCCCAAAGAGCATCATCAAGCCTCCTTGACCAATCTGTTCTGCTAGCGTTCACTGTTTTTGACAAAATCTGTTTGATCTCCCTATTTGATACTTCAACTTGCCCACTAGTTTGAGGATGGTAAGGAGTGGCCACATTATGGCGAACCCCATATTTATCCAATAATCCCTTGAACAATTTGTTTCAAAAGTGGGATACCCCATCACTAATAATTGCCCGTGGGGTACCAAATCGAGAGAATATATTCTTTTTCAAGAACGCAGTGACACACTTCCCCTCATTGTTCGCGAGGGCGATAGCTTCCACCCACTTAGATACAGAATCAACTGCTACTAAAATATACTTCATTCCATGAGAACTCACAAACGGACCCATAAAGTCAATACCCCAAACATCAAATAACTCAATCACAAGAATGGGGTTTAGAGGGAGCTCTTGCTTTCTTGAAATGCCGTCATCTCTTTGGCATCTATCACACGCTTTGGTGAACTCATGAGCATCTTGATGAATAGTGGGCCAATAGTAACCATATTGTAAGATCTTATGAGCAGTCCGGATACCACTATGATGTCCACCAAAGGGTGAGGAATGGCATGCCTCTAAAACACTCAACATCTCAACTTCTGGCACACAACGCCGAATAAGCCCAGCAGCACAGCTCCTATATAAGTATGGTTCATCCCAAAAGAACTTCTTCACATCCTACATGAACTTTTTCCTTTGATGAAAGGACAAGTCCAATGGAACAATATCACTAGCTAAGTAGTTCGCAAAATCTGCGAACCACGGAATCAAGTCATGTGAGGCAGCCAATACATGCTCATCGGGGAACGTGTCATCAATATCAGTCTTATCCCCCAACTCTCTCATAGCTTCATCTTCTAGACGGGACAAGTGATCAGCAACTTGATTTTCGGTCCCTTTTCTATCCCTTACCTCAAAATCAAATTCTTGCAGTAATAATACCCAACGAATCAACCTCGGTTTCGCCTCCTTCTTTGCCATCAAATATCTCAGGGCTGAATGGTCAATATGCACTATAACTCTAGTACCTAACAAATAGGAGCGAAATTTTTCAAAAGCAAATACTACTGCAAGGAGCTCTTGTTCAGTTACTGTATAGTTCTTATGAGCTTCATTGAGGACTTTACTAGCATAGTGAATGGGATGAAGGATTTTGTCCCTTCTTTGTCCCAATACCACACCAATGGCAACCCCACTTGCATCGCACATCACCTCAAATGGACTGCTCCAATCCAGAGAAATAATGATAGGTGCAGATACCAATTTTTCTTTTAGCTCGCCGAATGCTTTAAGACAGGATTCATCAAAATAAAATTTACAATCTTTCTCCAGCCGTTTGCACAACGGATGTGCAATTTTTGAGAAATCTTTGATGAATCTCCTATAAAAACCTGCATGCCCAAGAAAGCTTCTCACACCTTTTACAGAGATAGGTGGAGGAAGTCTCTCTATTACCTCGACTTTGGCTCGATCAACCTCTATGCCCTTTTCTGAAATGCGATGGCCCAAAACAATACCTTCTTTCACCATGAAGTGGCATTTTTCCCAATTGAGTACTAAATTGCAGTCTTCACATCTCTTAAGAACCTCAGATAAATGGCTCAAACACCGCTCGAGTGATTTGCCAACCACAGAAAAATCATCCATAAAAACCTCAATAGTATCTTCCACCATGTCGGAGAATATTGACATCATACATCTCTGAAATGTGGCGGCTGCATTGCACAACCCAAACGGCATTCTCTTGAATGCAAAGGTCCCATATGGACAAGTAAAAGTGGTTTTCTCTTGATCTTCTGGTGCAATAAAAATCTGATTATACCCCGAATAACCATCAAGAAAAAAGTACCACCCTTTTCCAGCGAGTCTATCCAACATCTGATCCATGAAGGGCATGGGAAAATGGTCCTTTTCGGTCCATGCATTTAATTTCCGGTAATCCATACACACCCTCCATCGAGTCACCGATCTCATTGGAACAAGTTCATTTTTTTCATTGGGGACCACAGTCATTCCCCCTTTCTTAGGTACACACTGAACAGGGCATACCCAACTACTATCAGCGATCGGATATATTACTCCAGCATCCTACCATCTTATGAATTCCTTCTTCACGACCTCTTGCATAGGTGGATTTAAGCGTCTTTGGTGCTAAATACTTGGCTTATGATCGGGCATGAGTTGGATTTTATGAGAACAAATACCAGGAGGGATCCCAATAATGTCCGCAATAGTCCACCCAATAGCTCTTTTGAACCTTTTTAGCACTTTCACCAAACTCTCAACTTGTTGTTCATTCAGGTCTGATGCAATGATTACCGGCAATGTGTCACCGTTTTCTAAGAATTCATACCTGAGATGAGGTGGGAGAGCTTTTAGTTCTAACTTTAGAGCCTCCTCTATAGATGGTTTAGCGGGTGGAGACTCGCGATTCTTCATGTCTAGCTCATATTTCTTCGGTTTAAACCGAACATTACCACGATCAAGAGCAGCGACGAATGACCCATATTCTTCAATGCATTCATTAGCAAAATTCATTATCACTGCCGCCAGTGCTTCTACACCTAGACGTTCTTCTATTAGTGTCTCGAGTGACTTACCAACTTTGTAGGATATAGCAGATACCGATTGGAGCTCACCACTCTGCCGCATGGACCTACAAATGTTGAAAGTCACTTCTTCATTGTTCAACCGAAATTTCATTTGCCCCTTTTCCATATCAACTAAGGCTCTACCCGTAGCAAGGAATGGCCTCCCAAGAATAATAGGCACCTCAAAATCGACTTCACAATCAAGAATAACAAAATCTGCCGAAAATATGAACGACTCCACTTTTACTAGCACATCATGGAGTATCCCTATAGGCCTTTTTACTGTTCGATCGGCCATCAGTAGCCGCATCGCAGTGGGCTTTAGATCACCCAAACCCAACTTCTTGTAAATCGAGAGGGGCATGAGATTTATGCTTACCCCCAGATCAGATAATGCTTTCGCAAAATGTAATAACCCGATTGTACAAGGAATAGTGAACACACCCGGATCTTCTTTCTTTTGCACTAATGATCTTGTAGCAATAGCACTACAATGCTGCATTCTATCATCATCCTTAAAAGTAACCGATCTTTTCTTTGTAACCAGATCTTTCATAAACTTAGCATAACCAGGCATTTGTTCAAGAGCTTCTACAAAAGGTACATTGATAGAAAGCTGCTTCAACATTGTTATAAAACGCCGATATTTACCATCCTCAGTCTTTTTCACTAATCTTTGAGGAAAGGGGGGTGGTGGTCTAGGCATGAGAGTTACCTTTTTAGGCACTTCAGCATCTTTTTCAGTGTTATCTTCTACTTCATCACTAATCTCTACCACTTTATCATTATCTCTCATCACCTTTTCCACAATAGACGGCATAGGTGGGTCAATAGTTTGTTTACCACCACGAGTAGTAATTGTCGTACAGTGTCCATCATTTTTCGGATTTTGGATAGTGTTGCTAGGGAGAGTTCCTGGTTGCCGTGTGTTAACAGTCGCAGATAATTGGGCCATTTGCAATTCAAGCTGCTTAATTGATATGGCATGTGTATCGACTTTCTGTCTAATACCCGCTACATCACTCCTTAACTCTTTCGTGTGCTCATCACTAGCATCGAACCTCCTCATCATCTTGTGCAACATATCTTCAACTCGCGCCATACTACCTCCACCATCCCTAGGAGCTACTTCACGATTTTGAGGAGGAACATAGGGCCCACTCCTATCATTTCTGTTACCATAGTTACCCCTGTTAAAGTTGTTGTCGCGGTTGTAATTTCCCTCACGGACATAATTACCCTCACGGTTATAGTTACCATAGTTCCGACCTTGATTCCCTTGACCTTGGCGCCAATTCTCCTGATTGGAGCCTTGGGCATTCGGTTGGAAACCCCCCGTCTGATCATTTACTACATAGGAATCTTCCTCGTAATAATATTCATCGATTAGTGGTGGTGGTTTAGACAAGTAGTTTACTACGTTTATCTTTTCTGCACCCCCAGTGACATGTTTTAACACCAACCCAAGCTCAGTTCTCATTTGTGCCATCTCTTCACGAATCTCATCTGTGGCTGGGTTGTGTGTGGATTGCACTGCAAAGGTATTTCTCCCAGTATCTGACTTCCTAGTACTCCATGCTTTATTATTCCGGGAGATTTTCTCTAATTTTTCGGCAATTTCAGCATAAGGACACTCCCCATAAGAACCACCTGCTATAGTATCCAATACCGCTTTATTATTATCATCCTGTCCCCGATAGAAGTATTCTTTCAGTGACTCATCATCTATGCGGTGATTGGGGACACTTCTAAAAAATGAAGTGAACCTATCCCAAGAACTGCTAACTGACTCTCCTGGTAGTGCCACAAAGTTGTTCAATCTGTCTTTGTGATTTAGTTTCTTGGAGACCGGGTAGTAACGTGCTAAGAAAACGTCTCTTAGTTGGTTCCAAGTGAAAATTGAATTATAAGGGAGCTCAGTGAACCAAATAGCAGCCTCTCCCGTCAGTGAGAGAGGAAATACTCTTAGCCCTATTATATCCAAATTCAAATCAGGCCTCCCTACACAGCTTTTACACACTGCTCTCACCTTAGCTATATGGGCATGTGGGTCCTCAGACGGTAGTCCTGAAAACAAACCTCTAGCAGTGAGCATTTGCATTAGACTACTAGTGACTACAAAGGTGTGACCTTCTGGTAGAGGGGGCAAGACAAGTGGCCCATCAGAATCTGTAATATTATCATAACCTCTGTAGTATTCTTGAGGACGTGGAGCGGGATTTTGTCCCCTTTGTGCATCTTGACCAGGATTATCAGGTAATAATCGACCATGAGCATCAACTAGAGCTGGGATGTTCTGGTTTGGATCATCATCATTTATACCCAAGTTTCGATTCATACTGCGTAGTGTACGCTCTAACTCATGATCGTAGGGAAACAAGGGTTCTCTTCCTCTTCGTGTATTTGGCATACAAGGACGTTAGTTCTGCAAAAATCAAAAACAACAGAAAAAGTAAAATCAGGAAAATATTGACTAAACTTTAGTAATAAGTTTAAGTTAATATAAAAGCTACTTTCCCCGGCAGCGGCGCCAAAATTTGATACGCTCAAACTTACTTCTTATTTGAGAAGTAAAGCGGTCGTATCAAGTAAAGAACCCAACTGATGAGGTTGAGATCGATCCCACAAGGAAAATAGTTCAGACTTAACTTTATTCTATTATTAATATTATTTAGACAACTATCTTCCGAGAAAACAAAAGACAAAAAGGGGGGGTTATATTTCTAAATAAATGAAAATGATTAACTAAATAAAAATGAACAACTAATAGATTCAGCTTTCGGAGTTTAATCAAATTATAAAAGTAACTAGGGCTTAAGTGTTCCCCACAGGTTCCTAACTTGATAAATCTAACTATAACAATTCTATCATAATATCTTGCATGTAAAGTGATAAGTTATGTATCTCTAAATCCTTGGTCTGGCATCTAGAGAATTTCACTCCGCACCTTGGTCCGGCTACGTGTGTTGATGTACTAACCCTTATCTTTACCTCATATTAAGCATGGTATTCGATATTTGACTAAGTTATTAACTCGTACCAACCAATACTAGCCTATTAGATAGTCAACACTAAATCTGTGTTGATAATTCTTTTCATATTATCTACCTCCTTGGTCCGGCAAGTAGCATTAAGGCGAGTTCTAACGTTGGCCATCCGTTAAAAAGACTTCTACACGAAAGAATTATCAATACATGCAAGAGACCATTCTAGAATTGTTATTTTAGTTAGCTTTTACCTTGTTATTCACCCATGGTTCCCACAACCCTAGCTATGGGGTTTAGTTACCCATGTTCATAATTACACAATTCATATTGTTAATGGAAAAATTCATGCACTTACTTTTATGAGAACGAATAAATTCAAGAATTTAACTTGATTTATCAACAAAATCCCCAACAATCAATTCCAGAAAAAATATCTTAATTCCCCAAAATCGAGAGTTCAATACTATAACAAGAGAACTAAAAATTATCAAAAAGTCTAACCCCAAAAAAGAGATTTTTCAAACTATTTATAATAAAAACAAAACCTAATCAAAGAAGGATTCTATTTACTAAAAATCTGTCCAAACGCGTCTGGGTCGACGGATCACGTGACGGACCGTCATGGACACGACCGACCGTCATGGCCTCCGTCGTCCCATACTTCACACATTCTTCTGCTGCTTTCTTCATTCCCCTCGACGGACAGGTATGATGGACCGTTTCAAGCACGACGGTCCGTCGAGGGTGTCCGTTCCAAAATACTTGAACTTCTTGGAATTTGAGTACTGGGACTACTTCTCTGATCATCACGACGAACAAGCAGGACGGACCGTCGTTACTATGACGGTCCGTCATGGACTTCCGTAATCCCACACTTGGTCAGACTTCCCCATCTTCCTTCAGAAGCTTCTCTCCTCACTACGATGCCACCTACGGACCGTCACAGCCTCGACAGACCGTCACAAGCTCCGTAGGTGGTCTCTTCTGCATTTCTTTCTCAAAGACTTCCGCGTTCATCCTTGGACAGATTTTCTGCAAACAAAGAGAAACTTACATAAGAATCAACACAAAAAGGCTTTCGACACACGCTAAACTTAAGGAAAAAGCATTAGAAATACCGTGAAACCACGGTACATCACTCCTTCCAAGAGGTTGAGTCGCTAGACAACATTGCTTCTTTGAATGTTTGATGCTCACATTCAATAAGGAATGTTACAAAATCATATCCAAATGAAGTAGATTTCCTTTGACTTTTACTGCTCCTTGGACTCACTTCATTGGTTTCATTCTCTTTTTGTTCTTCTTGAGGTTGTTTAGACCCCCTACTAGATGACTGAAGTCTATTTTTATGCGGATAGATCTGCTAAAAAAATCCAGCATTATCTTATTCCATAACCATATTATTATGAATATGCGGATGTTCAGACTTCTGAACAAAAAATTGACATGCCTTACTGTTTGTGGCATATCCAATGAATACACAATCCGCAATCTTAGGACCTATTTCTACCCTCTTAGGTATAGGAACCTGGACTTTGACTAGAACCCCCACAGTTTGAAATATATCATGTTGGTTTTTCTACCATTCCATTTCTAATATTCAATAACATGTGTCTTCGAGTGAGTCACAGTATTGAGTATTCGATTTGCTGTATGGATAGCTTCCCCCCATAAGTTTTGTGGTAAACCGGATCTTATAAGTAAGGCATTCATCATTTCCTTTAATGTTAGGTTTTTCCTTTCCGCAATTACATTAGACTAAGGAGAGTAAGAAGCAGTAGTTTGATGGATTATTCTATTTTCCAAACATATTTCTGCAAATGGAGATTCATATTCTCCGTCTCTATCACTTCTCATC
This sequence comes from Solanum sitiens, assembly GCA_016801875.1. Lineage (NCBI taxonomy): Eukaryota > Viridiplantae > Streptophyta > Magnoliopsida > Solanales > Solanaceae > Solanum > Solanum sitiens. The sequence goes on from JABWTJ010000715.1 coordinate 291,967, forward strand.
ATTTTGATCTTTCTGTCCAACTGATTTTAAACTTCAGTTTTATATTGCCTAAATGCAGTTATTGTTTCATCGTTACCATTTAGCAAATAGACATAATAATATCTAGTGCAATCGTCAATAAATGTTATAAAATACTTTTTCCCACCACGTGAAGGTGTCTACTTCATGTGACAAATATCAGTGTGAATCAGTTCTAAAGGATTTGAATTCCTTTCAACAGATTTGTAAGGATGCTTCGCATACTTAGATTTAACGCAGATTTGACATTTTGATTTGTTGCACTCAAAATTTGGCAAAACATTTAAGTTAATCAGTTTTCGCAAGGTTTTGTTATTAACGTGTCCCAAACGTTAATGCCATAAACATTTAGATTTAAGAAAGTAAGAAGAATCATAATCTTATTCATATCAAATGCAATTATATTGAGTTTGAAAAGGCCATCACTGAGGTAACCTTTTTCAACATATATTTCATTCTTACTCACTACTACTTTATCAGAAAAAAATACATATTTGAATCCATTCCTCGCTAGAACGGGAATAGAAACTAAATTGTTTCGCAATTTTGGAACATACGAGACCCTGTTTAGAGTCACTACCTTGCCTGATGTCATCTTTAATAGGACTTTGCCAGTTCCTTCAACCTTTGCAACAACGGAGTTTCCAATAAAGAACTTCTTATTTGTGGGTGCTGGAGTATATAATGAAAACAATTCTTTGTTGGCACAAACATGGAATGAGGCACCAGAATCAATCCAACATTCTCTTAGATTTCCAACCAAGTTACATTTTGAAAGCATTGCACACAGATTGTCCATTTCTCATTTGGATTCAGCCAAATTTGCTTGATCCTTCCTCTTCTTGTCCTTTTTGGAAGCCTGGAATTCAGTAGCCCTATGACCACATTTGCCACAATTGAAAAAGCTTCCATTGAATTTCTTCTTAGGAGGATTGCGTTTAGGACCATATGCTTTCTTTCTTTTCTTTAATTTTGTGAGATCTTCTTCAACAAAAATTACTCCAGAATTTGTTGTATTACTACGTAACCTATTTTATGCAGCCTTATTATCCTCTTCGATTCTCAACCTTACTATGAGATCTTCATTAGTCATCTCCTTGCGTTTATGTTTCAAGTAGTTCTTTAAATCCTTCCCCAATGGAGGTAACTTCTCTATAATGGCAGCAACTTGAAAGACATCATTCACAATCAATGCTACATTAAAGATTATGTGAGTATTAAGAAAAAACTTAATATTTCTAACATATGCATTAAATAAATTTATACCTTCAGCAAGGAGATCACGGATTATGACCTGCAGTTCTTGAACTTGGGTGACTACAGTCTTCTGTCTATCATCTTATAGTCTAGAAACTTTACCACAATGAACTTCTTCATTACGGCATCCTCTATTTTGTACTTCTTATCTAAAACATCCCAGAGTTCTTTTGAGGTTTTGACATTGTTGTACACATTGTACAGATCATCTTGCAGGCCACTCAGAATATAATTTTTACTCAAAAAATATGAGTGTGTCCATGCTTCTGTTACCAAGAATCGTTCTTCAGGCGGAGTATCATCCGACATAATAGGACCACTCACATTAATGAACCTCTATAGACTCAACGTAGTGAGATGGAAGAACATCTTCTGCTGTCATCTCTTGAAGTCGACTGCATAAAACTTTGTACGTTTATCAGCCGGCGCTAAGGCAATATTTGAACGATTGTGTGCAACCAATGTTGTTGCAGCACTTACTGTTCCAGCATTTACTTGACTAGAATTAGTCATTTATTCTGTCACAAATGGCAGAGAACTTTAGTATGTGAAATACTAACAATAAAGAATAAATCTTTACACATATTATTTCTGATTTAACGATAAAGTTTTTATGTTCTTTTAATCGTTAATCGAATGAATTTTAAAATTCAAATAGAGTAGAAAACAATAAAGTTTTTAATCTCCAGAAACCTCAAATATAGAAACTTATTAAATTACTTAAGATTTTTATTTTGTGTATTAAAGTTAGTCAAAACAGAAACAGAAAGAAAATAAAATAGAAAAACCAAAATAATTTGAGTCCACAGAAACCACTATGTCTTCTTAAGAAATTTAATCCCTTCATTATACCCGCGGTTACGGATTAATTTCTCCCAGGATAAAATGGATTAATTTGTTAAAAAATTAGAAGTACCTCAAACTTCTTTAATTTCAACGAATATAAGAACTTTAAAAAGTCACACACAAACTCAGTCGATCAACAAAAATTTGCTTATAAGAGAAAATATATGTAGAGAGAATGATAAAAGTTTCATTATTCGAAAACTGGAATTATCTCTTATTTATAGCCATTTTTAGCAAGGGACGGTATGTTCAGAAAAATCTGTTAAGACCTCTTTTTTCAGACCTTTGTGACTTTTTGGGAAGAGTAACGACTTTTCGGAAAGAGTAACGACTTTTCAAAATGTTACCGTTTCACGCGAATTAATTTTGTTAATTAACTAATTAACTAACATCCTGAATTACTTTACAAGAGAAAGGAAATTAGGAAAAAGAATTTACTTAATGAGCTTCACAAAATAAATTTTGTCCAAAAATATTATCAATCAATCACATCATTTGCCAAATCAAAATCAAAATCAAAATCAAAATCCTAAGCCGAGAGAGCGATCACGACGGCACGATGGGGCACCTGCTTCTTAGCTCTTGAAGAAGTAAAGGAGTTGTTTCCTAATATAAGGACAAAAATTTCTGTTTTTTTACCGACATGGGAGAAATGACTTTTCATTTGCACTTTATGAATGACTTTTCATTTTACCTCCAAATTGGTTCCCTAACTTTTCTCTTCTCTTTTCCCATTCACACTTTGCTAAACCGAACAAGCTGTTTTTGAGCTTCATCTCCAATGGTGGTTTCTGGAGAGCAAATTTTGGGAGAGGGAAGTCTAATTTTTGAATCATGGATTGGGAATGGGGTTTTCATGTTTTGAACCAACTTAATACACCCAAAAAATAACCAAATAAACCACCTAGGGTCAGGTTAGGACGTGGGGTGAATTTCCCATTCACCCCTTCTCCTAACAGTGCGCTTGGCAGCTTAACACAGGCTGCATCGACAAACCCATCGACGCCCAGTAGGTCCAACGACGGACCATACTGCTTGCCGACGTTTAAGTCTGAGGCTTGTCCATTGGCTTAAGACTTCTCCAGGCTAAGTCTTGGACGACGCCTCCCCATCGATGGGGCGTAGGTTAGCCTACTGACCGTCGTTTGCAAGCGTACGTAGACACTTCCAAAAGTTTCTAGGCAGACTTTGGGTCCTCCTTGAGGGACTTTTTTGGGCCCCTTGGGGAGTCGTATCCAGACGTTTCCAACGTAAATATACACCTTAACATGTAAAATACCTACCATACAAGTTTGAGCATAAAACAACACTCGAAACACATCATAACATGCTAGGAACACTCAAGTCACACATGCACGTCTCAAGGGCTAACTTTAAAACATCTTGAACGTTCTTGGACGTTTGATTTCCGAATGACTTAAAATAAATCATATATTCTTTAAAACACTTAATTAACATGTTAAAAAGCTTATAGGCACATGTGAGACTCTATACACCCTAACTCATTTTGGCTGTCTTACAATATTTATCATTGAGGATCAAAGCAAGGGAGATTGGTGATTGATCTACGTTTCTCTACTCTATATTGAATTGGTGGTGTAGTGTTATGATGATCTTGCTTAGTTGTATGTATCAGTTCGTCCATGTTAAGATACAATAAGATACTACCCTAGATTGGTAATATTGATGGATTGTGAGTATTGATCAATGCTGATCAAAGGCTGACGAATAGGTAAGGTCTACTCTATTTCTCTACTTTTCTTTAAAATGGCTAGTTGTATTGCCCTTGTATGCAATTGCGGTATGTTCCACTAATGGTGGCGGTTTTTACTTCATGTCAATCTATATTTGTGTGGATCATGGCCTTGAAGGCAAATTTATAGTATATGAGTGTGTGGTTATGATGATTACAATATGTGAAGCTTATGCCTAGTTAGGGTGAGGTTTAGGTGCTTCCATTGAAGCTAAAAATGGTTAATAACCGCTTACCTATATACCCCTATATGAATGTGTGATTAGCTATGGTTAGGATTCTTGATTGCAAGTGATGAAGTCATCTTGTCTCCTATGCTAACTTGTGATGTGTGATCTATGATAGAATGTACATTGTGGTCCTAAGAGGGTGTCTGCCTCAATGTGTTGTTGATAGCCATTAGGTTATCATGTTGACCAATGTACACACACTCACACTTCCTGTATGATTACAAAGTAGTATAGGTTCATGGTGTTAAATATAAGATTATTCTCATATGCACTCATGTCTACTACTATGCATATAAAGATTATGTATATGAAGTATGTTATGTATCCCTTAACTAGGATTAATTGATAGGTATACTTGTATGGACAAGGGTATTGGACCTTGTCTATTCATTGCACATGTCTGCTTTGATAGGATAGTCCTAGGTTTGTAATTTAAGTAAATGAGTAAGAATGCATGAACTTGTTATGAATATGACTTATATGCTTTGATGTTAAATATATGATATGATGAAGTATTAATGTGCATAGTGTCTAAATGTGTTCATGTGAAAGGATTTCTCATGTAGTTACACATATGCCCTTATACATGAATAAAGTAAAGTATAAACATGTGTGGTCTAAAGGGGATATGTGAAAGGGTTGCTCACATGTATGTACACACACACATGTATGATAATCTAGTCAATGTAGAGGCCTTGAAAGGTGTTCTCAAGTGTACCCTAAACTAGATGGTGCTTGAATATTCTATGTCCATGTGAAAGGGTTTCTCACATGATTTAGGTTGATGAACTCTCATCTATGACCTATGATCTAAGCGTATGAGGGTTTAACTCTAATCAGCCTATATTTTATAAAATAAAAATAATAATGGCTTCTCAATAAAGGGAACTTAGCTTAGCACAGAGGGAACTTAGATGAGGGGTGCCCTTTCCCAATATGGGAAGGCTTGTTCGCCATAGTCCTCACGAGGTGGATAACTACAATGCCTCAATAGGCATAAAGAGGGTTTCCATAAGTGGATAACTACAATGCCCCATTTGGCATAAAGAGGGTTTCCATATGTACCTCCAAGTTCCATAAACTATGTTTGCTACATAGGATATAGCAAGTGATATCACCTAATATGCTAACATGTGCTAATGTTCTACGTTGTCTAGGTAGAGCACCTTCCATTGGTGTAAGGATCAACAACACCAAAATCCATGTTTAGACCGATGGTCTTAGTGTCGGTTAAGGCTATAGTTTCTCCAAATTAAGATGGACAATGGAAGTAAAGTAAGGACCTTAACCAGGATAACCTAAGGGTAGTTTCTTAGTGTAGGTGGGGCTATGAGACTTCACCTATGCATTGCAAAAGTAGATCTTGAGGTCAATTCTAGGAAGGTGTTCTACTGCATGTGGCTAAGTTTATGTTCTTCATGGATGACATTGTACTGTAGTCTACTTGTTGTGATGATATACATAGTATGAGTCCAAATGAGTCTATATGATGTGGCCTATCCTTATGTACATAATGTGGGTCTTATTGACTATATGATGAATGTCTTTCTTGGTTTATATGAAGAGTCTATACTTGCCATGTTGATGTATGAAGTGAATGGTATATTTGTGGTCTCTTAATAGGTTTACTTAGTACGTGTGAGGTTATGGAGCTTCACATGTATATTGGACTAGTAGACCCAGATTGGGGTCATGAGTAAGGTCTTATAACGTTCTATGTGAAGTGAAGTTAGCATATGTGCAAGTAGACTATGGTTCACTGTAATGATGTTGTAAGTCTTGGCTAAAATGTGTTTTGTGATATGTAATACTTCTATGAATGTAGGTGTTGAGTTACGAAAGCTATATGTATGAGTACTTTATGGTCTTGAGGTGATGCATTGCACCAAGTATCACTAGAAGGTTTCTTGGGAAGTTAAGAAGTTAAAGAATTAAGAATAAAAAGCGGTCACTGTAAAATGAGATAAGTTCACTGTAAGGGAAAATGAGCTTACTGTAAAGTGGCCCTAAATGTGTCAGAAATGCAATGTATGATTTTATATGATGTATGACCATTGCATATGCATATATGAATTATGTGAATTGTATGATACTTATTATAGTAAAGTTTTATGAAGTTTTCACAAAAAAGCATGATGCATGGTTTCAAAGTAAAATGTCCCTTTTAAATGCATGTTTTTGCATGGTTGTCATACTTAGTGCATTCTTGTACTAACACCATTATTCTCTATATTTTTACACAAAGTGTAGGTTATGGATGCTTAAAAGATTTCTCTTTGGTGAGGAGCTTGTTATGTGTTTCGCAAGCTCAAGGAAAAGGGAGCTTAAGTTCAAGGATTTCCTATGTCATTGTTTTAAGTAAAGTTTGTAATAGCTTTGTTAATGAATTATGTTATAAGGGCCGTGTCCCTAATTTAATTTAATGATCTTGAGTCTAAGATGGCAAAGAGGCTTAGAGTCTACCTACGTAAATCTGATATTTGATATATATATTGGAAGTGATGATCTAGCATATGATCTGCTATGAAAGTTTTAAATTTTTTGCTAAATTTATCTATACAAATGCGATGAATGATAACAATGGGCTTATATAAGACCTCTGAGAGGTCAAGTACGCTATGTTACTTCTAGGGGGTTCTCCCCGGTCGTGACAGTCACGCTCTGACACAACCCCTAGATGAAACATAGGATCGAAGACCATTAGTGATCACAAGATAACCCTCTTAACTATGGCATGACTGGAAAATGAAAGAAAATATATGAACCAACGCTTAACTGTAGAAATGATCAACTTAATCCGCAATATAAATAAGGTTCTAAAAATTACAATCAGAACAAAGATGAACATCTATCTCTATCTATGAAAGCCTCTACTACTGGCGAGCTCCCAAGACATGTCCCAAGATAACTCTAAATAGTGAAATACTGAATAAGTAAACTATGTACTGAAATGAATCAGAACTGCAAGCCCTTGAACGAAGAATACTCATAAAACATGCTAGATGTGTGTCCAACAAACTAACCACACACTAAAGAGCGGGCTACAGAATCAACATCATAAAATGATGCGGCACAAAGAACTATTTGCCAGGGCTATGGAATGTAGTGAGTATGGGAGATGTGCATAAGGAAATTAATATAAACTTGGCTTATAACTGATATCATGAACATGTAATTGTAAAAACTTTTGAAGCATAACTATAACTGAAGTTGTATCATGATAGTAAAATATATGCTAGAATGACTCAAGCAAAGCCATAAGCTGAAATTTCCTTCTGAATCATAGTAAATAATAGAAGCTTTAAAATCTGAAAGGAAAGAGTAAATGCACTCAAAACCTAAAAATTGTTTCTGGGGTAGGTTATCTAACTGATAACCATGTGAGCTACATGTAATCCGATGGGAAACAGAGGGGAGTTATAAACTATGGGGCACGTAGTTTTTGGATTAAGGGTGAGATCGGTGCTAAATACTACTCCAAAAAACATATGTATAGCTCATATAACACTAAGGAACATCCGATACAAAAATTCATCATATGTGATGTCAAATATGTTCGTAAAAATAAGGACAAATCTCATTTCATGCAATATAAAATCATATGTCCGAGGGCTGAGTATAGCCACGATGAAAATTACACCTTCTTTCTAAATTCATAACCTTAACAAAAAGGCATGAAGTTTCATCATATTAGGGGCCATGTTATCTAAACATACAAAATAATTACCTGAAAATATGCAATTTAATGAATTAAATCTAAAATTCACTACTCATGCATGGGTTCTTGAAAACACTTAAGATTTTATTTATTGTTATAAAGTATTTAAATATTAATTAAGGTCACAAGAAGCCCCTAGCACTAAGTTGAGTTGGAATCTTCCATAACGATTAAGTTTTTCAGTAAGATTCTACTTAATTAAACATCAAATAATCATATATCTCAGTACATATATAATTAAGTTTACCATGCCCCATCAAATTTAAGAACTATGAGTTCTCTTTCGAACACTATCAGTTTGGTCTCATTTTGAGTTTTGAGTAAAACGTTATGTCCATTTTATAAGAGATTATCAGATTAGAGTTCTCTGAGGTCAATTCATACGTGTTTCTTCTACGGGTCATAGAAAATTTGATAAACTATAGAGTAAACTCGTATAAAACCTCAGAGTTGTCAATTCTTGGGGTCCAATATATGGATCCATTCTACAGGCCATAGTTTTGACTCGTAAATGGAATTCTAAGACTAAAAATACTATAAATTCTATTGATTTGATTTAGGGTTTGTAGAAACATCAACGGGTTACATATTTGACCTTTAGAATGATATTTTTTTGAGTCTTAAATAATTCCATGGATCGGATGTATAGACGATAGATCAAATCACGGTCCATAGATAGACCTATAAAAGTTTTTTCTCAGTTTTTAAGAGGGAAAGTTTAGTTGTTTCCCATAATTTCTAAGCTAAAGTAAGATATTTTTACAATTATTTAAGGTTTTAAACAGTGTTAATCAATCCTTTAAGTTCAGTAACGCTTAAAAGTCTTAAAGCAAGGATCCAAGAGGAGAAAGTTATAGTATCGAGTATTCTTTGAATTTTCACCAAATTAGCCAGAAATATTCTTCTTCCGGGTACATGTTAGGGTACTCGTAGTGATGGGATTATTTCATCCTTACTCCCTACATTCACTTGCTATCTATAAAGAATAATCTACGGTGATATCCTTAGTTTTTGATATTCTTGAGTTGAGTGTCTTTGTTGAGTTCTAAATTCTATTGTTGATTTTTTCGTTGTTATAACTTAAGGTTGTATTAAGATTATTGAGTTGATTGTTCATTTCTAATTTTCAACATGAACCTTATTACTGAGTTATTACAGAGCAAGCATTGAGAATCATTTAAACCAAACCTTTTTGTTTTCCTAAATTGAGTTTTGAGAAAGTTAACACAAATTTTAATACGAGTTTAAAGAGTGATTTGTGTAGGAGTATAAGGGAATTAATAATTATAAAATATATCATTTTTTACATAGAGAAAAGAGAAATGTTGTTTTCTAAATGAGTTTGTGAGTTAAGAGATATGTCAGAGCAATTTCCTTTTTAAGAGGATTTTTTGAGTTACTATATCAAATTAAGAAAGAGTATGTTTTATACATTTGTGAATTACTATATATTTAATGTGGGGAAAAAGGCTGACTTCTTGATGACTCGTTATTGCTTTTGTGTAGAGCTTTAGTGGATACACTAACTTGAGATGTTCTATATCCCGACAAGGTATAACATAGATCAGGTAGTATGGGTGAGACGTTGTATAATTACGCTGCTCGTAATAATGGTTGTCGGGTAGAAAACGTTCGTGGTAGAGTTATGGATTTTTGTCATATCACTTAATATGTTGAGTTTAGAGATGATTAAGTATTTTAAAAGCTTAAATTTTACGCTCCTTTGTTTTTTCGTTTGTTGATTGTATACTTATATTCATTGAATTCCTTTCATTTAGTTATTTAACTTTTGGTATATTACATACTCATTCATTAAATGTACTGATTACATTTGATGAACATATTCCTTTGATGCAGATACTTGTTTTAGGGTAATCAACATGTGCTTTTTTTTATATCACTTGTATTTCTATTATGCTTTGGTGAGCGTCTTGCATTCTTTAGGATTCCACTTTTATCTTTTAGTAAGTTAATTTGAGGTGTATACGGTCTTGTCTCGAAATCCGTATGGAATATTGAGACTTCATATATATTTTGATTTGAGTATGTTTTTATATTCATTTGTTAGACAATATTTGAACTATTATTGTGTTCGATATCTTTTGAAGAATTTGAGTGCGTCGAGATTAAAAGGTTCAATATTTTAACATCTTAAATTTTCTTGAGTTACTCTTCGACGAAGTAGTCAGCCACACAAACGGTTAGATTGAGAATTAATAATGGTTCTCGAGTGTCTATCATGTCCAAGCTGTAGTCTTGCGGCGTGAAATAAAAAAGATATGAAAACTAGATACCCTCCTCTGTTTTCCTCTTATTTTGTTCCGGTCCAAGATACTCGACCGTCCTAAAGTACTCATTCAATTCAATCACTCTTTTAGTGTTTTGAGTGCATGAGTTTCTATGTGTATTTTTCATTAAATGTGTTGTTAAACCTTTCCCTACCCCTTCCATGCTTAGTGCAGCAATCAGTCGAGGACGAATGACTCTAAGGACTTGATATACAACACCCAAAAATTTATAATAAGCCCTGAACCATTCTTTATTTGCGTATAAGGTTTTATCTGGTGATTCTTAAGTTGTTCAATGGTGTTCAGTTCAATTCCTTAGTGTTGGAATGGATTTAAATATGAATTAAGGTCACTAGAATCCCTATCACAAACTTCAGTTGAAAGATTGCTTATTAATTAAGTTTGATATAATAATCTACTTAGCAAAACTTGGAACAATCATATATGTCCTAACATAATGGATTACGTGTCTCACCACCTATAAATTTAAGGTACTACGAGTTCTCTCTTCAATGCCACCACATTTGCCTAATTTCACGTTCGGAGTAAAAAGTTATGAACATTTTATCATAGACTACCAAAGTAATGTTTTATCAGTTAGTGAAATACCAAAAACGTCTATGGACCGTAAAAGTTTCTATGATCTGTACCTTTACATGTGGAAAAAGTAGTGAGAGTCAAAAAAATTTATTAAATTATTACGCACCTATCAATATTTCCTAGAAACTTCTATAGGTAATAGTTTTGTTTCGTTGAAGTACTTTTCGTGTCTTAAAAATTTGATATAAATTCCACTGATGGGATTCATGGTTTTATATAAAACAACGAACTGTATATGACCCCGTGGAAGGATTTCCATAGCCTTTTGATAGGGGTGTTTAAATATTTTATCACTCCTTCTAATCCAAACCACAACATTTCGACATCTACCTAAGGTTCTAAGCGATATTAATCTACCCTATTTGATGCAACACAGATTGCCTTAAGGCCATTCACACAAAGCTAAGTTTGGGAAGTTCATAGGATGGAAGTATTTTACAGAATGATGGAGTTTCTTGAGCTTTAGTTGATGACAAATATGGGGTTCCATGCCTTAAATAGTAATATATGTTCTTGGAAGAGGCTCCCAATTAAGAAATATGAAGCTTAGATGATAGCTTCGATTGTGGGAGGTCTAACGAAGCAAGGAAGAGCGAGTGAAGATACTACCTCATTCAGCGATGTGAGACCACTTCGACGACTCACCTAATGGCTTATGGGAGGGACCCAAACTCACCAACAGATCCAGTGAGTTAAAAGAAAGCTGTCAGATTCGGCAATCTGGAGGACAATCGGTAACTCACCAAGTTCCTTAGAAGAGTATGACCCAGATTGCTGAAATTTTAAGAATGCTTCCAAGGAAGGGTATCGTCATCAACCTAGTTGGCGACTCACCGGATTTATTAGGCGAGGCCGACCCAGCTCACCCTTTATCCTTTTTTAGAAACTTTTGGTCCTCGTATGATGTAATAGCCTAAAACTATAAATAGATGTTTATTGTATTCTTGTTAGGTAGACTATTTTAAAAATAAATGATTGCTTAATTGAATATCCTTTGACAGACTTGAGAGCTTGGTGAAGCTTCTATTAAACTTTGTCTAGAAATAGGGGTTGCTTGGAGATTCAATTTCCTTGAGGTCTTCGTAAGAGACTCGGTGCTTGATTCAGATTAATCGATTGAGGTCTTTAGGTTTAATATAACTTTATATTCCTTTTGGTTTTCTTTTCTTGTGTCAGTCTATTCATCTTGATTATGTGATCGTTTAGGGATTTTAATTTTAGGCTTAAAGATTTAATACATCCTTTAGTGCCCAACTGTTCCTTCACTTGTATCTCTTCTTCTATGTTTCCTTGTTGTTTTTTATTTCCGCATTTTTATTTTTTGTTTGTGGCGAATTTAAATCATTTTGTATCATAGATGAGTTTAGATTCATTCTTACGATTCTAGTATTGGGTTTGTTATAAAAAAAAGTCCAAAAAAATGTTTTTAAGAAAACCCCAAAAATATCTTGTTGATTTGAGTCTTGTTTGAAGATCCTAAGGTTAGATTAATGTTACCTAACCTTACTTAAGTCTATAAATGACATTTGGTGAAGTTTGGAGTAGGATTGAAGAATCCACCATTGTTGCTTGAAGAACTTCAAGTGGGTTTTATGATCTAGATGAAATTGGAAAATCTTAGGTATTGGGGTTTAATCTCTATATCCTTAGGAGTTCATATCTTAATATTGGGTGAAAACGGAGTAGAATATTCATTGGCTTTGAAACTTGGGTGTCATTTATGTTGATGGTGTTCTTCATGACTTGAAGAAAAAGGAAATGGGAATCAAAATCTGAATTTATTGGCAAGGAATCGAAAGATAAATAGAATTGGGGTTGTTTCCTACATCAAGGGGAGCTTGTGTCCAATTTTCGTGAAAATTTGAGGTAAAATTATTGATGGCTTTATTTTTAGTTTTCACCATTGTTCATTGTGTTATTGGGGATTTCAAATCTTCAAGGAGGAGAATCAAAAAAAAGGAAGACTTTGATCCAAAACGAAAGATTAGTAGTGTTATTTAAAAATGAAATTTCCCTAAAGGGGAAATTTCTAGGTCAAGGAAGTACATGGGGACCACAAACAATGAAAAATCAGAGGCTGCAAGTGTGCTGGATGGTCCATTGGGCGAGCTAAGTCATTCTTACAAAGCAGATTTGGTGACTTGACAAATGGGAGCTTAGCCTGCCAAATGAACATTTGTGTCTAAAAAATTTGGTTAGTTGAGGGTAATTCGGCGAATCGCCAATCTGATTTAGCGAGAAATAGGGAGCAAGTTAGCAATGTGTATTTCAGTTTTGGGAAAACAAGAATGTATGTTTGGAAACCAGAGCTTCATTTATGAATAATCTTATGTTTTAACTTCCTAGTCTCCTTTTCCTTGATTCCTACTCACTTCTTTGATTCTTAAAAGTAAATGCAACTTAATAAATATCTTTACTTCGTTGTTGATTAGTCTTGTGTCTGTCTTCTTTATTATGCTTTCTGCGTGTTTTTTTTTAGTTTTTACTTTGTAGTTAACTTTTTGAATAAAGTTTGTTTGTTTTAATCGAGTCGTATGTCCTTCTTGACACAGGAATTTATTTTTTGACCAAGATCTCAATTTACACTTATTTACCACCGAATTGATAGAAGTTTCAATATTAGCTGAACCAATTTGTAAGGTATTCAAAGGTGATAAAATGCGAGAGTTGGTGAAGAGATTTACTACTAACCTTGTTTTATCATTTTGTAGGTACAAAGAAGTTATAAGGAAACATATCATCAATAGCCTCAGGCCCATGTGACTATGATATGGGAGATTGTTGTTGTAATAAGGGGGCTATGGATTTGAGGATGATGGTAACTATGGATGCTATGGTGATAGCCATAATAAAGAGTTGAATGGGAATAAGAGCTACTATTTGGAAGGAGATATTAGGAAGATGGTCATCATAGATCTGATAAATAAGATAAAAAGGACGAAGAGCCTTGTGATGTCTCCTATGATTATGATGAAGAATGTGAGAGATCTTACTCCTACTTCGAGACTGAAGATACTTCATGTGATGGTGACGGAACATATTACGCTTCCCAAAGCAAGGAAGAAGGTGAGGCGAGGTATAATGCTCTCTTATATAAGAATTATGAAGAGCATGCCCATAAATCTTGTGAAGATTCATATTCTTTAGCTCGTGGTAATCCTTGTCCTAGTTAAAGAGGTGTGTATGGTTACGTTAGTTCAAGTCAAAGTACATCGATAGAAATAAGAGAGTGTGCATCTATAATGTCTAAGGATACGACTTCCTACACTTCTCATTTACATGCACAATTGTCGGGATATATGAACCAAAGAATATATGGGGTGTGTTTTAGGTGTCTCGGTACTAAAAGAGTTAGTCTTCCTCTTTTTGAATGAATGTGGTATCTTAATGTGTATCTTGATTTGGAGTGGCAATATGTGTGGAATTTCATTAACCATTATTGGAAGATATTGAGTAATCCATATATGCCCTTGAAAACTTTTAAGGTCTTGCATTGACGAGGTGAAAAATTTGGGATGGCTTCGATAACTAAATAGAAATGTTAACCCTTTGACAGAGAAAGAATGGAAAAGTCTTATGAGGTTCAAGTATGTGCCAAAGGGTTAAGTGAAGCTTTATAATTTTGACCCGAGAATACAAGTTCTTAGGATAAAGGTTGACATTTGTGGAGCTTTGGCGTTAGATATTGTCCTCGATGATTGTTGCAATATAAACTATATCACTCCATCTGCAGTAGACTAGTTTACACTACCACGAATATAAACGTGTCATCCATACACCATGGACAGATTTAAGGTTACAGAGGTTGGAAAGGTATCTTACACACGTACTATGAGGAGGTTTTGTGTGATGTAATACCAATGGACTTTTGTCACTTACTTTTAGGAACAAATTGGTTTAACAATCATAAGGTTCCAAACAAGTAAAAATGGTTTAAATATGTTGTGGATCAATGGGGAACACATCTATTTACTTCACCTAAGGTGCAAAATAAGAGACAAAATATTAAGAGGAGTAAGGGAGAGCCAGGTGTAAACCTAGAGTGGATAAAGAAGAGGTTGAGTGTAGTGAGTTAGAGAGTCGCCCCAATCTCAATATAACATTTTTGTTTATCCTTCACTTTCAAAGGGTTCTTATGCAGGTACAAGCATTATGAATGGAGGAACATTATTCCCCAATGAAGATCCTACCATGAAGGTGTGTTGGATTCACTTTTAGGGGTATCCCAACATTCCTAAGGAAGTGTCATTTCCAGGTAAAAAGTATATTTCTAATGAGCGTCAAGGTACAATAGCTAAACTTAACACTCTTACGACTGCAAATTAAGAAGGTGTAATAGCTTGTATTTATGTAAGCCTAATGTTTCTTTACAATGTGTTGAGACCGTACATGTTAAGAGTGTGTATATACTAGCTGGTTCTATTGATGACCAAATTTATTCTTCTAGTAAGATCCGTTTGTGTCCACCTAGTATCACACCCGTAAATGGAGGGATATTTCATTATGATGTGACAATTGTATTGTTGATCAACTTTACTGAGTGTAGTTCACTAAACAAGGAATGAGAAACCTCAATTTGTTGAAATTTATGATGACGTTGATCATTTGAATAGGAGTGACTCCTTGAGAATATTTTTACAAAGATACTATTACTTATTTTTCTCATAGAGGTCACGTGCTTAACAATGTTTCGAAAAATGATGTGTCTTTTTTAGGGTGAACTTGCACGTTTTAATTCTTCCATGTTGGTTGATCATTCCTTCTTTAAGTACCATCTCTTGTTTGGAATTGATGAAATCAATCCAAGTGAACTGCCAAGTGGTGTGAATCATGAGATTAGTGTAGTTATTGATAGCTATGCTTTTTATAGTAATCCATTATAGTGTGACGATTGACCTTCCAAAGATTAAAATCTCTTCTTGGAAGATGAGACTACTCTTGTGGGGAAGGATTATGATAAAAGTAAGGTTGTATTAGTTTACCCATTAGCTCTTCTTGTTGGTGTGTTCCAAGTCTTAATGGTATGACCAATTATTTTGAGCCTATTAGTAATCACACATACGAAAACATCTTAGATGTAACTGCTTTGCGAGACACCTTTCTCTATTACCTGTTTACATATGATGATGCTCACCCTTTTGAGTGGAGTATGATTATAGAAGATAAGAGTGCCAATCGGACAAAAAGGGATGTACTTGATACAATTTTATTGATTTTCTTTCAATTTGACCCCCATAATGACTTGAATTGTCGAGATTATATGCATAATTTGGATGAATTTTTTGACACCTCTCCCAATGATGGGAAGTCCTTCTTTAAGGTTTATAATCCTGGGGGTCCTACTTAGGGTATGGGAAAGGGTAGATTCCGGAACCCCTCTCTTTTATATTGCTTTGAGTGTTATCTTGTTGATTATGAATCTTATGGTGTAGGAGTTTTTTTTTTTGAAGAGATAGTGAGTTTATCTTAAATTCGCCATGATGTCTTTATGTGTTTGTTCTTTTGATTTAATGAGTACTAGGATCCTTGAACGCTGTTGTAATCATGCATTTAAGAACACCTTAGATGACCTAGTGTACATGAAACCTTTATCAATTATCTATTTGAATATGATGATACTCATGCCTGTACGTGTAGCATATTTTATGTTAATTGCATTACCGATAGGAAAAATGGGAATCTCCTTGACTCGATGATATATAATTTCATCCCATTTGACACCAATGTTGGTCTAAATTGTGATGAGTATGGTAGTAACACATTCTTTCTTACATATGATTCTTACTTGGTTATATTACTTGATCCTATGTTCTTGAATGAAGTATGTTTGCCAATTTATGTGGTGAATACTTTTGTACTTTACCTCGCTCATGAATTGGGAAAAATTACCTTTTTTAACTTAGCTTGTGCATTGGATGGAGTCTTAATTTGGGTTAACATTGTTTGTGACTTTGTACATAAGGAAGAGGGTGTTCATGTGCTACCTGACTTAAAAAAGGATTTGTGTTTGTTAAAATGTTGATCCAAATGAGGGTTTATGTGTGTAGTTGCCTGAGTGTAATGGCTCCTTCACTATACCCCTTTGTGAAGGTCTCTTAAGTAGCAAAGTATCTTTTATTTTAATGGGTTACAAACCCTTTGTTTATCATTTTTACGAATTGTTATATGTTAAATTTGTGCATCCTTCGCATGGTGATAAAATAGTTATTGCTAACGCTAACCCTCATGCCATGAGGATCTTGTTATAATTTTGTTTTCCTATGGTTTTGCAATGATTTGATTCGAGGACGAATCCTTTTCAAGAAGGGTTGAATGATGCTATTCATATTGTCTCAAGGACATTCAATCCAAGCCAAGTTTGGGAACTTCAAATAATTGAAGGAGTTTTCAAAAAGATGGAGGTTCTTCAATTAGACTTGAGTACAAAGAGTGGGTTTCGTGCCTTGAATAGTAATATACGGGCTTAGAAGGAGATCCCAATAGAGCAATACCATGTTTGGATGATGGCTTTGAGTGTGGGGGATCTAACGAATCAAGGAAGAGCGACGGAAGAAGCTGCCACATTTAGCAAAAAGGTGATCACTTCGGCGACTAACCTAATGTACTAGGCAAGGGCTCCAATCTCACCTAAATTTCCAGGGAGCTACACGCAAGCATCCTCATTCAATGAGTGGAGGTCAATCGGTGACTAAGTTCTTCCTCACGCCCTATATATAATTTTAGTCAGTAAAACTTCATTTCAATATTCTACCCAAAAGTTCAATGAAATTCTAGATATGAATCGTGTTCTTATTTTGTATTCTAATTTCTTGATTATGAATTATGATATTTTACGCATTGAGATTCTTATATTTTCACATGAACTCTATTTATTAAGAATTTTTCTGAAAATTATATTTCAAAGGTTCCTATAGGTGTTTTGCCTATACATTGACTTCGAACTTTGAAAGTAAGTCCATGAACATTCCTTCAAAATGCATAATTTTGAAAAAAAGTTTTTTTTTGAACGACAGAAGTGGTTTCTTATGCATTATTTGTTAATTGAGGATAACAGAACATATTATTTTTTTTAAAAGAAATAATCATTTTAGTAATGTAAAGTGAAATAAAGGTAAGTTCTCTAAAATAGAACTATTGGACATTAGTGATATTGATTATTTTGGGAGTATTATTGAGCACTGAATTAGGTAAGGGTCAATTTTAAGAAAAAACCCATATGAAATACGTAGTCTGTAGGATAGGATCCTATAGACTTTTGGTGACTACTAACCGCCTCTTTGTAAGGCATATTAGATTGATCCATACTTATAGTTAGCATCATATAGCCCGCTAAGGTATAGGATGGTCTTTGCAAAGTGAGTTGAATATTGTATTATTTCTAGGATAATAGCGACGGTTGTCGGGTAGAGAAGCTCCCCAATAGAGTAAAAAATTATTCATCATTCTTTCATTACATATCTTATTATAAAGGAACAAAATTGTTTAACTACTTGTTCATATTTTGATTTTCTAAAGTTATATCTACTTATCAATTCAATAATTTTTTATTCAGCCATATTATGTACCATATATTAATTGTACTGAAATCATTCGATCTAAATCATCTCATGATACATATACATGTGTTCATGATAGTTAACAGATGCTTTGTTGAGATCACTAAAGTTTCCAAAAAAACATTTGGTGAGACCTCCTTACATTCGAAGGACTCTAGATGATTATTCACTTTAGTATTGATTTATTTTGAGGTCTTATAAGTCTTGTTCCACCACATATCTTTGTATTTTAGAGACTTCATGGATCGACAAAGTTTGATTGTTTCCAGTATTTTTCTCAGAAGTTTTACTGAAACTTATCATTGGTGTCAAGTATTGTCAAACAATGTTTCAGAGTTTTCTTTAAATGATGAAATTATCATATATTATAGCATTGTGTAAATCATAAAGACATTTTAATCATAGTTGTCAAGAAAAGCATTCATTTGGAGCCAACAACAATCTCTGAGGGCCAGTCACGTTTAGGGTATGGGCTCCGGGTATGACACGAACAGAACAAACGAACAATTTCTTTTAATTATGGCTCAAAATCATGGAACAATGAATTATATAATCATTTTGGACAATCTTATAAGTCATGTGGTCTAAATTTGAAAATATTTTATGATCCTTTTCTGATCCACCAGCTTACAACCAACACAACATGTAACAAGACAAGTTCTAGATGGATCAACAAATAATTAATTATGCAGAAAATTCTCACATGCACAAGGCACAAAACTTCACTATCAATTCCCGACTACCAAGTTATATGCATACATATTAAGCCTATTTTTCACATTCATATGCACACATTGCCATACATAGATCTTCAACCATCAATAAAATCAAAGATACTTAGATGCAAAAAAAATATAACATATATTGCACTCTTTACTATTGCCACTATTTGTTTATTCTTATAAAGACACGTCTCTACAACACTTATTGTAAGACCTTGAAAATAGCTTAGGTGCTCTAGAGCGTAACATGTTGGTCTTAGTATTCTAAGGTCCTAAATATGTTTAATATGTGGTTTAGAGGCAGTAGCTAAAATATTAGAGGTGTTGGAAGTCAAACGTCAAGGGATGACTAAGACGTTTGACGACTAAGTCACCTAAATGTCTAAAATGTGGTTCTATGTGTTTATGTGTGTTTCATGGTGTTTTAAGGTTCTTAATAGAGTTAATATATAATGTATAGGCAGTGGTTAAAGTTTCGTGAAGTTTGGAGGTCAAACGACTACGAACGTCCAAGGCATTCGAAAGATATGCCTTGAGTCGACCTTGTACGTTTAGGTGTTTTTAGTCGAGTTTTATGTGTTCGTTTTGGATGAAATTCATGTGAGAGGTGTTAAACTCATAGAAGATCATATTTGGGTTGGAAACATCCGGGAATTTATCCCCAAGGACCATCAAAGGATCCTTGAGGAAAGGACCCAAAATCTGTTGGCAGGCTGTCCCAGGCAGCCTTGGCGACGGAGCTGTCAACGGCCAGTCATGGCTGTGACGCCCCGTCACAAGGGGTTCGTCGTGGGGAACTTGTTCAAGGGTGTAGGGGGAACCCTTGGCAAGCCACAGGAGCTTGCAACGGATGGCCATGACGGGCCGTTGCACCCGTGACGCCCCGTCACAAGCCAGGCGTCGCAGCCAAGTCCCTGTGCGCAGATTTTCTGCCAAGTCAGGGGTGAATTGGTAAATTGACCCCACTTCCAAATAATAGTTTAGAAGGTTTATTAAGGGTCTTATGGGTATTTTAGATGAGTATATAAGTGTTTAACACTTAGAATAATTCATTCTTCTAAAAATCAAAACCCAAAGTCTCTTAGAAATCCCAAAACCTCCATTGAAGACTCCATTGAAGAGGCAGCTTGGTGAGGGGTTCTTGAGTGGAAATTCTTCATCAAAGTGAATAATTATCATCCTTGAGGTATGGCTTTTGGTCCTTGAAACTTATTTCATCAAGGAGCCCAGTCCTCAAAGTGTTTTACAAAGTTTTCTAAAGTGAATTGTCCAATTTCGGGATTCTACCATGGGTTCTTGCATAAATGATTTTTAAACATTGAATTATGATCTAATTGATATTGTATTGATTATTTCAACATAAATTACCTATGAACCCATGTGAATTGATGAACCCTAGTTTTGACTACTTTTTGGGTTACTTGATCTTAAGCTTCTATTGCTGAATT
Source organism: Solanum sitiens (assembly GCA_016801875.1). Classification (NCBI taxonomy): domain Eukaryota; kingdom Viridiplantae; phylum Streptophyta; class Magnoliopsida; order Solanales; family Solanaceae; genus Solanum; species Solanum sitiens. Next base: position 312,403 of record JABWTJ010000715.1, read on the forward strand.
GTTGTGTAGTTTCTTATGGGCTTTCTAATGATATAAGAATTGTGTTCAATTGATATATAATTGATATTATATTGTTAAACCTAGATTGAATTGATGTAGATTCATTGAGTTTTATGGTTATTGCTTTGAATTATTGTTCATGGCCATGGGTAAGGGCCTTGTGATGTTGAATTGGTTGAATTGGCATTGAATTGAAGTGTGGATATGGGTATGAAGGTATGCTGCCCCGTTTTCCTTAATTTGATATTAATTATACTTCGATTCTATTGTGATTGGTATGGTCCACTTATGGTGGCGATGTTATGTGTTTTACTTGCAATTGATGTGGACTTGTCGGCGTTACTTTATGCAATATTATGAGCATGGCCTTGTTGGCAATTACTTGAAGTTATGTGGCTATTTGTAGTTAATGATGTGAGTATGTCATTATTTATCTACATGTGAGGTTATATAGTCGTGAATGTATTCTTCTAGTTATGTTGCCTTAAAGTGATCATGTTAGACTTTGACTTGATATTATGAATGTAGTGTTAGGTTAAGTCTTGGTTATTACTACTTTACTTTATGAGTCTATAGGGAGTATATTTATGATGTTATGATGATATATAGGATGACTTGAAGATGTTAGGTTATATTAGAAGTGTTTGTAGAATGGCTTGTATTATGGGTTAAAAGTGAAGTATGTGATGTCTTGTCTTGGTTGACTTGTATCTCTTACTTGATGTATATATGATTATGGATATGTGATGTCTTGATATAGGGTGTTATAATTCTTAGTCTTGAAATAAATATAGGTGAGACCTTAATGATAAGAAGGTCAAGTTTATGTGGAACCTTGAACTTAGTCGCGAGGTTATGAATTGTGAAGTATTTAGCCGTAATGGTATCCTTCATGTTATGAGTGATGGACTTAGGGATGGTTGGCTGGAACGGCATCATATCATACCTTAGGAAAATTGCTATGAGCTTCTTGTCGCTAAAGTGAGATATGCCCTAGTGGAACTTGCTTTGGTAGGGTGAATGTAAAGGGGGTCATGAACTAGATGAGGAACTATTTATATGAATCTTAATGTGAACTAATCTATGAGAAGAAAGGCTAGCACCGAGTGAGTATGAGTAGGGTTAAGCGAATTTAGTTAAAGAACAGACTGAATGCTTAATACGCCCTTCATATTCCTTAACCATGTGCCTACATGGGATGTGTCCAAGTTCTACCATTGGCAAGTAGAACAACCTCATCGAAGTAGGATAGAACTTTGGATTCCATGTCTTGCTACCATGGTCTATGTCGGTTATTGCCTATTCTCATCATGTGGAATACCTATTAGCATTACATAAGTTTATGAGGTTTAGGTGTTGGTATGGGACGCTATCTAGACATTGCACAATAGACTTTGAAGGTGTTATGTGGAGTTCCTAGGTCTTGTCCAAAGACCATTATGTGATCCATTATGTGAGTGTCTTATGTGATGCTTTATGTGAGTGTCTTATGTGATGTATGGGTCTAAATATACTAATGAACTAATGACCTATGTTAGTAACTATGTGAATGGTTGAGTACCTAATCTAAAGTGACTTAAGCATTCCTTAGCTAAAGTGTGAGGACGACATGTAAAGGATGGTCTCTTCATGTCTTATCTTTGGAAGTCTTGAGTATGACTCTAGTTAGGGAAGTTGGTTAATCTTGTTGACATGATCTAAACCTTAGGAAGTCTTAAGGACTAGTTAGGTAATCTTGAAGAGGTCATCGCACTATGGATATATCTTCTTGATTTACTTAAGTAGGTCTTTTGATAGGCTTTGGAAAGAGAATGTCTTCTAATCTTAGTGTAGGTGTGTTTAGTGAGAATGATTCTATTTGAGGTAGTCTATAGGATCTCTTGTGTGTGTGTGATAGAGATTGTATGGGCGGTCGCTCCACACTCACTCAAGTGAACCTTGGAAATCACCTTTGGTAGATGAATCTTACTTTGATGTTTATGATTGTTTTCTAAGTATGTATGTGACTCATCGTAGGTAATCTTAAGGGTCGTTTAGGCACATCTAGAGAGGGTGTATGGGCGGTCTCTCTTTGTGTGACTTAAGTGAATCTTAGGATGACTTTAAGTGAGGGAATTACATGCTAGGAGATGTTAAAAGGGAAGATTTGTACTTCACTGTAACAGTGAAGGGACTCACTGTAAAGTGATCCTTTAAAATGTTACCTTTGATTAAATGTTATCTTATGTGTTTCTTAATTGCTAAATGATGTTCTTATGTTTATACTATGATTTCTAAATGAAAAGATGCATATTAACAATAAAGTCCGTTTTCATGATTTTATGCATATAGCCATACTTAGTACAAGTGGTTGTACTAATTCCATGCTTTATTTTCTAGCTATAGTCCTTGGTAGGTAAGGAGCTTTGGAGAAGAAGTCTTGGGCTTAGAAGGATCGTCCGATTAGAAGAGTTGAAGAATGTCCTCATTTGACTTGAGGGCATATACATGTCGTTTTATGTTTCTTTTATGAAGTATTGTAATAAGACTATGTTATTTCTATTTTCTATTAAAGTACTCTTGTGTCTTAAGTTGATGAGATTGAGACTTAGCATTTCTATTATTATTATATGAAAGAGGTTTTTAAGACTATATTATGTTTTTGTGAAAAGTTTTAATTCCGCACTACTTTTCACTATGTATATGCGATGAATGATATGAATGAGGCTTGTCTTAGAACTCTGAGAGTTCGACGATGCCGGTCGCAATCCAAGATTGCACCCTATCTTCTAGGGTATGATCTCGGGTTGTGACAAAGTTGGTATCAGAGCATAGGTTGGTGAAAGTAGTATTAGGTATCAAAAAGTCTCATCAAGTCACGTCTAGTAGAGTCTTGACCATCGGTGTGAGCCGCGACACATCTATGGGCGAGAGGCTATAGGACGATAGAGTTTCCCTTCTTTTCTACTCCTATCTCATGCGGTAGAGTACATTTTATGATTATCCTTCTTATGAGTTTCCTTGTGTTTGCTAGGAGATGAATACTAGAAGGATGGCCGCTAGAAGATTGGAAGAGGAGAGGGTGAATGAGGAGGTTCCTCAAGTTGAGCAAGTTGAGCAAGTTGCTCAAGATGAGCAAGGTGTCCAAGATGGGCAAGGTGATGAAGTGCCTCCCCAAGGTGATCATGTTCCTAATGTAGATGGAGGTAATGAGGTACCGGAGTTGTCTAATAGGGTGATTGGAGAGGCTTTGATGGCTTTAGCTCAAGCCGTAACTGTTCAAATCAATTTGAGTATGGTGCCTAGGGTTATGCAGAGCACTATGACTTCTAGGTTGAGAGACTTTGTGAGGATGAATCCTCCTATCTTTCTTGGCTCTAAGGTGAATGAGGATCCCCAAGAATTTCTTGATGGTGTGTACAAAGTTTTGAGTGCTATGGGGGTTACATCTAGGAAGAAGGCGGAGTTGGCTTCATACCAATTGAGAGATGTTTCTCAAATTTGGTACACTCAATGGAAGGATAATAGGCCGGAAGATTCGGGTCCTGTTGAGTGGGAAGAGTTTAAGGGAGCTTTTCTTGTCAAGTACTTTCCCCGAGAGAGAAGAGAAATCAAGGTGGAGGAGTTTATTAATCTCAAGCAAGGCAATATGAGTGTTGAGGAGTACTCTTTGAAATTCTCGACATTGTCTGGGTATGCTCCTTCTCTTGTCACCAATCCAAGAGATGAAATGAGTTGCTTTTGTAGCGGATTAGCCGACTTGGTGAAGGAAGAATGTCGTACCGCTATGCTTCATGATAATATGACCCTATCTAGACTCATGGTGTATGCACAATCTATTTAGGAGTCTAAACTTAGAAGGATGTCTAGAAGTTTGAAAATGGGTGTTGCTAGTGATCAAGAGCAACCTATGTTCAAAAATAGGGTTCAAACTCAAGATGTACCTAGATTTCCTAAGAAGAAGTTTGAGAAAGGAGGTGGTTCTAAGGATAGCAAGCCTACTTGTGCAAATTGTGGCAAGAGTTACTATGGTGAGTGCTTATTGGGTACCGGTAGTTGCTTTGGTTGTGGAAAGAATGGGCACAAAGTGAGAGATTGTCCAAACATTGCTTCTAGGAAGGAGGGCAAGAGGGTTCAGCCTAGTGTTCCAAAGGATGATGCTCCAACTATGAGGCCTTTCTATGCACTCCGAACTAGAATTGAGAAGTCGAGTGATGGTGATGATGATGTTGGTAAGTTCTTGTTTCTCTTTTGTTATTATGAGTTCCTTCTAAGTGGGGGAGTATAGTTTGTAGATGGGATAGAAGTTCTTGAATTGTTGCATGTGCATGATGCTTAGGAGTTTGGTTGAAATTGAATTTCATTTACTTCTTGCATTGTGTGTGTTATGAAGCTTTGAGCATGTTGTGTCATGTGTTTACATGATGTTATCTTGCATTCTAGCATGTCTATATACAGAATTGCCTAAAGATTGCATATTTTGGAAAAGTTTCAAAAATCACAGTTTCTTTATGAACTGCTCACTGTAAATTTTTTGAGAAAATGACTAATTGATTCTTTGGTCTAAAATTTTTATTATGTGGTTAGAACTGATGTATATGAGTATGATGTTGAATATAAAATGAGTTTTTTGCCATTTTGATTGAAGCATGTGAATTTTGTAGCATAACGAGTTATATAATTGCTTTCTAGTTTCTTGTTGTGTTGTGAATCTCTTGATTATATGAAATTGATGGTTTCTTCTTGATATGTGTTGTATGGCTTGGCATTCAAGCAATCAATCATTCTTTCTATCGGAGACTTCGAGACAGTAGAAGTCTGACCTTCCCATCTTCATCTATCCGGCTCAGGGCCTCATTAGCGTGCTCGTCTGCGAGCTATGCTGGTTCTGTAGAGTAATGGCCAATTTATTTAAAAAACCATTTGTACCCAAAACCGCCTGGTTCGCCAAAGTACCGCTGCCACCAGGGCTTACATCCTCCTATCGCCTACTAGGCTCCCCTGTCATCAGGTCACCAACTTCCTTGACCTTCCGGCACTGGGCAGGCGTCAGCCCCTGCCGATACACTTCCATACCAAGAAAGTAGTGGAGAAGGCCCAACCCGTCCGCCACTGGAAACACCGTTTCCCGTGTTTCCCGTCCGACCCAAGTAGGGGGGCGGAATTATATCGTGTAGGTGGTAGAGAGGATTTAGAGAGAAGAGAGTTGAGAACTGGAAAGCTTGTGTTTATTACTGAGGTCTGAAGCCTCTATTTATAGCACAAACTTACATCATTGGCCAATGACAGTGGCCGACACTATTTATCACACTTGGCAGGCTATAATTCTGCCGACGCTATATGACAAACTACTTTACTTTTTACAAAGTGGCCGTCTTTTATAATTGGCCGACAAACTTTAAAAAAGTAAAAGAAAAGTCTATCTATAATGGCCTACATATGGCCGACAAAGACTTTAAAAAAAAAACTTTACAATAATGGCCTATATTGGCCGACATACACAATTTATCTTTTTGACTATCTTCTCTTTCTTGTCATCTTCTTTTGCTTTATTCGAATAAAACGTCTGGTATGGTTTTATCTCCTTCGTTGCATTTCGAACATATATGTTCTGGGTATTTATGTCCGATTAACTTGCAATATCTTGTCAATAAGTCCTCAGAAATAAATCCTCTTTTAATGGCTCGTGTTGTGGGCATATCTTCTGGTTTTATTAGGGACAATATCCATTTCTGGACTTCATCCATATCTGCTTGCCTTATTTCTCGTGAATTTGCATATATCATTAGATGATCTCGTGAATAATAACTCCAAATTGCATTGCCTTGTAAATAATTATTTGCTAATTCTTGAATAATCGTTGATAATCCAATTATCCTTTTATTTGCGTAAAAACTTGGTAATTCAATTTTGGGTATTTCCGGTTGTTGACCAATATCTTCCGGTATAATCATATCTCTTGTTAATCCAATTTTGACAACTTGGATCATTGGTTTTATTTCGCTAAAAAGTATCTCCGCTGGTGCCGTATAACATCTTATAAAAAATAGATTTCCTTTGGTTATCTTTTTGTAAATTAGAAAAGCTCTGTGGATTTCAGGGATTCCACTAACTTCTTCACCTGTATATGTATAGACTGTACTTAACAATCCATAATTAAAACAAGTTTTAACTAAATTCGGGTTAGTTTTTGGTTGTGCAATTAACTTATTGTAACCTTGAAGTTTCTGGGTTATATAATCTTCTGTTTTTTCCTTTGTAGTGGTTGATCTTGGTTTTGTATTTAAGAAGGTTACTATTTGGTATATATTTTCAATATAGTTTTGGGAAATATGGTTGTAAATTTTCTTTTCCTTGTTCAAACTGGCTGCATAGGTAGATATTTGTGGGGCTGATGCTTCTATTATCTGAATTTTGGGTACAAATGGTTTTTTAAATAAATTGTTCAGGTTTATAGGTTTTGGTTTTGATATTTCCATAACTTCCTTGCCAGTACCTGCAATTCCTGTAATAGATAATTTGTTAATATTTTGAGTTTTACGGTGTTTCTCATCGTCACCTTTTATCTCTGGCTTTTTACCGTCTGCCTGAAGACATAGCTCCGCATGTTTTGAGTCATGCTGCTGACTATTAACTTGCTCTTTAAGCATTTTTACTTCATTATCTATTTTGTCTACCTTTTGACAAAGGCTTGTCATCATAGATAGTAGCTGCTTCATTGTATCTGTTTCTGCTGAGGTAGTCTGCAATAAGATTCTTATTAGTAGAAATTACTTCAATTGTAAAAGTAAAATTTAATATATTCAATACTAATCTTCGTATTTCTTTGGTTGTTACTGAATCATCTATCTTTCGTGTTAGCCACCATTTTACCTGCGTATTATCTACTCTAACAATAAATTTGTTATACACAATATAATGTTCAAAAGCTAATAAACATTTATATAGTGCTAATAGCTCTTTTCTATTAATTTCCCATTTTGTTTGGGGTTCAGTATATGATCCTGAATGATATCTACAATGGTATTCAATTTTTTCATCTTTATATTTATATTTTAATAGTCCACCATAACTATGTTCACTTGAATCCGTTTCAACGATATAAGTAAATATTCTTTTTTCATCTGGGAAGTTAAGTTTTGGTAAATTCTTACATAATAGCTTAATATTCCTTATATTTTCATTATCTTTTTTATCGAAATGATATTCGACGTCCTTTTTTAGTTTCTTATGTAAAGGTTTTAAATATTCTGCTAATTTAGGTATATATTCTCTTACTTGATTTACTAATCCTAGAAAGGATTGTAATTTCTTTTTCGTATCTATATTTTCATCTAAATTAATGATTTTTTGTACTAAATGAGTCTGCATTTTTATACCTGTTTTATCTATTTGTATTCCTAGAAATTCTATTTGAGATTTCATTATTTCTACTTTTCTTTTATTCAAACTAATACCTGACTGCTTAATTATATGAATAAATTTTTCTAGTAATTTTATATGTTCTTCTTGTGTTTTAGAATATAATAATATATCATCAATATATATAATGCAATTTTCTAATTGACTAAAATAGTTATCCATAAAACATTGATATCTTCCTGGTGCATTTTTGTAACCAAATGGTAATACGTTCCATTCATAATATCCTTGTGGTACAGTAAAAGCGGTTAACTGTTTTGATTTATCTTCAAGTTTTAAATGGTAAAAACCCGATTTACAATCGAATTTACTAAAGTAGTTATAGCCTTGTATTTGTCTTATTTTTAATATTTTGTTTGGTATAGGATAATTATATGTTTTTGTTTTAGCATTTAAGTTTCTATAGTCTATAACCAGTCTACTTTTGCCTCGTTTTTGTTCATTATAATTATTAACAATAAATGCTGGACTACAATGTTTACTGTTGGTTTCTTGTATATAATTATTTTTTAATAGTTCTTCTATATGGATTTTAAATTCATTAAGATCATCAAAATTATATCTTAAAGGTTTTTGCAATATTATACTATTTTCATCTATTAATTCTATTTTTACAGTGGTTTTATGTTTTTCCCATCCTTTTAAGGGATTATCATTGTATAAGGATTCTAATTGATCAGTTATTAGTTTAAGTTTATCTATTGTGAATATAATAATTTCAAAGTGATTAATATCTTTTATATTTTCCATTTCTTGATTTATTTTTTCATTTCCTTTAATCCATTCTTTAGGTTTTCTATGTTTATTGTTAACTCTTTTTGCTCCTATTTTATAACCACATGGTGTTGTAAACCACCAATGCGTTTTGGTTATTATATGGGGGTATAGTTTTTCTAAGAAAGGCATTCCTAGTAATATATCTTTTGTTTTACAATCAAAACAATATATAGTTTCTATTGTTAAGATTTTATCCCAAATTTGTATTTTAACATTTTTAGCTTTGTAAGTAATCATGCTACTTTCATTATTAAATCCTGTTACTATCATAGGTGTTTGTAATTTTTCCCATTTATCTTCTGGTAAACAATTATATTTGCATATATTTGTTTCTGCTCCTGTATCTATCATAGGTGTATAATATCTATTATAATATCCTTCTACGATAATTTTCGCAAGTATATATATTTTCATTTTATTCTTTGTATAATAATTTTCTTGTTTTGACAAGTAAGTATTAATTTACTGTCTTCTATTTTATATGGTATAAATTGTTCTAACCATTTTAACCCTAAGGTTATATCATGTTCACTTTGGTAAATTTTAAATGTTATAGTAAAGTTTAAACCTCCTATTATAATATCTTTTTTAACTGATTCATTACAAATTATTATTTCAGTAGGTAATCCAGGGCAAATGTGTCCTGTCTTAGTAAGTTCATTTTCTGGAACTAATTCTTTATTTATATAATTTTCCTCTTCTCCAGTATTTATTAATATTTTATATTTTTTATCATCAGTAATACCTGCTATAAAGTAGTAATTTATTAATTCATCGTCTGTATATTGTATTTCAGGGAAATTATATTTTCTTTTTGAAGTGCTAGCTCGTGATGAGGTAGCTCTAGATAGTTTAGGGGTATTTACTCTTTCTTGTATTATCTGTAAATCATCATTTACGTTCATTGCATTATAACTATAGTCATTGTTATCTATAATTGTAAGTATTTGATCAAAAGGATTGTCTATTTTTATTCTGTCTATTTTATTTTTAGCAATAACCTTATGTTTTGTTGTTAATATATATAGATTTTTACATCTTACTGTAAATATTTTACTTCCAGGTTCTAGTTCAATTCCTGATAATTTCCAATATAACATTAATGATTTGTCTATATTTTTATCTGTTAAAGCTATTGAATAATTAGCACTTATTATAAATTTAAATTTTTGGTATATTAAATTTCCTTTTATAGCACTTATTATACTTTTTTCGATAGGATGTATAATTCTATCATCTGCTAAGTATAGCTCTATTGGTGTATCTATTCCTTCTCGAAAACAAGCTTTTAATAATATCTCTGTTCCTCCTAAATGTACATATTTGATAGGGGCTTTAGATTTTATTTGTTGTATCTCTTGATTAATTACTCTTTTATTGAGTATTGGGATTTGTGCTTTTCCTTTAGTATATTTACAATCTATAATGTGTTCCTTTTGACTGACTACGTAGTATTCTTCCTTACTTCGTTTAAAGAATTGATTTAATAAAGGTATTTTTAGTACTTTTTCTACACTCAAGTCTAATTCTTTGTTTCTTATTTCCTGAAAAACATTATTGTCAAATATTATCTTTTGTTCTACTGATTCTTCATCGTTATATTCTTCTGTTGAAATGATATTTATATTTTTCTCAGTCATTCTGATTGATTTTCTAATTCTGTTTCATAATCATTTTCTATTTCTGAATAGTCATTTATTTCTGTATCTAAAAATTCATAGATGCTATCGTTATCATCTAACTCATAGTCTAAATAATCTATTTGCTTATATTTATAATCATTTAGTATGAATTCTGCAATTTGCTTCTTTTTTATATTTCTAGGTAATTTGCAATCTTTAGCTAAATGTCCTAGTTTACCACAATTGTAGCAATTACAATTTGATATAGCTTTCTTTGGTTTAGATAGACGTTTTTGTTTATTATCTTTTATATAATAACGTTTTCTTGGTTTTTTATACTTATATTTTGTTCTTCTTTTCCGATATTTTTTATTTCTTCGATGTGTTTTATAACTTTTATCTTTATAACCAAATTGTGGTGCTGTTACATATGTACAACAGTCTAGATTTTTTAGTAATACTTTTTCCATTGTTAATTTTTCTTTTTGTGTTTCACATAGCTGTATAAACCATTGATGTAGAAAGTTTATTCTAGCTCCTAAAGTATTAGTAGTTTCACTATTATTCCAGTCTTTTATTATATTTGTACTAAAAGGTTCTGGTAATTTTGTAAAATATAGATTTTTTACATTTAGGAGGAACAGAGATATTATTAAAAGCTTGTTTTCGAGAAGGAATAGATACACCAATAGAGCTATACTTAGCAGATGATAGAATTATACATCCTATAGAAAAAAGTATAATAAGTGCTATAAAAGGAAATCTAATATACCAAAAATTTAAATTTATAATAAGTGCTAATTATTCTATAGCATTAACAGATAAAAATATAGACAAATCATTAATGTTATATTGGAAATTATCAGGAATTGAACTAGAACCTGGAAGTAAAATATTTACAGTAAGATGTAAAAATCTATATATATTAACAACAAAACATAAGGTTATTGCTAAAAATAAAATAGACAGAATAAAAATAGACAATCCTTTTGATCAAATACTTACAATTATAGATAACAATGACTATAGTTATAATGCAATGAACGTAAATGATGATTTACAGATAATACAAGAAAGAGTAAATACCCCTAAACTATCTAGAGCTACCTCATCACGAGCTAGCACTTCAAAAAGAAAATATAATTTCCCTGAAATACAATATACAGACGATGAATTAATAAATTACTACTTTATAGCAGGTATTACTGATGATAAAAAATATAAAATATTAATAAATACTGGAGAAGAGGAAAATTATATAAATAAAGAATTAGTTCCAGAAAATGAACTTACTAAGACAGGACACATTTGCCCTGGATTACCTACTGAAATAATAATTTGTAATGAATCAGTTAAAAAAGATATTATAATAGGAGGTTTAAACTTTACTATAACATTTAAAATTTACCAAAGTGAACATGATATAACCTTAGGGTTAAAATGGTTAGAACAATTTATACCATATAAAATAGAAGACAGTAAATTAATACTTACTTGTCAAAACAAGAAAATTATTATACAAAGAATAAAATGAAAATATATATACTTGCGAAAATTATCGTAGAAGGATATTATAATAGATATTATACACCTATGATAGATACAGGAGCAGAAACAAATATATGCAAATATAATTGTTTACCAGAAGATAAATGGGAAAAATTACAAACACCTATGATAGTAACAGGATTTAATAATGAAAGTAGCATGATTACTTACAAAGCTAAAAATGTTAAAATACAAATTTGGGATAAAATCTTAACAATAGAAACTATATATTGTTTTGATTGTAAAACAAAAGATATATTTCTAGGAATACAAATAGATAAAACAGGTATAAAAATGCAGACTCATTTAGTACAAAAAATCATTAATTTAGATGAAAATATAGATACGAAAAAGAAATTACAATCCTTTCTAGGATTAGTAAATCAAGTAAGAGAATATATACCTAACTTAGCAGAATATTTAAAACCTTTACATAAAAAACTTAAAAAGGATGTCGAATATCATTTCGATAAAAAAGATAATGAAAATATAAAAAATATTAAACAACTATGTAAGAATTTACCAAAACTTTATTTCCCAGATGAAAAAAGGAATTTTACATATATAGTTGAAACTGATTCAAGTGAACATAGTTATGGTGGACTATTAAAATATAAATATAAAGATGAAAAAATTGAATACCATTGTAGATATCATTCAGGATCATATACTGAACCCCAAACAAAATGGGAAATTAATAGAAAAGAGCTATTAGCACTATATAAATGTTTATTAGCTTTTGAACATTATATTGTGTATAACAAATTTATTGTTAGAGTAGATAATACGCAGGTAAAATGGTGGCTAACACGAAAGATAGATGATTCAGTAACAACCAAAGAAATACGAAGATTAGTATTGAATATATTAAACTTTACTTTTACAATTGAAGTAATTTCTACTAATAAGAATCTTATTGCAGACTACCTCAGCAGAAACAGATACAATGAAGCAGCTACTATCTATGATGACAAGCCTTTGTCAAAAGGTAGACAAAATAGATAATGAAGTAAAAATGCTAAAAGAGCAAGTTAATAGTCAGCAGCATGACTCAAAACATGCGGAGCTATGTCTTCAGGCAGACGGTAAAAAGCCAGAGATAAAAGGTGACGATGAGAAACACCGTAAAACTCAAAATATTAACAAATTATCTATTACAGGAATTGCAGGTACTGGCAAGGAAGTTATGGAAATATCAAAACCAAAACCTATAAACCTGAACAATTTATTTAAAAAACCATTTGTACCCAAAATTCAGATAATAGAAGCATCAGCCCCACAAATATCTACCTATGCAGCCAGTTTGAACAAGGAAAAGAAAATTTACAACCATATTTCCCAAAACTATATTGAAAATATATACCAAATAGTAACCTTCTTAAATACAAAACCAAGATCAACCACTACAAAGGAAAAAACAGAAGATTATATAACCCAGAAACTTCAAGGTTACAATAAGTTAATTGCACAACCAAAAACTAACCCGAATTTAGTTAAAACTTGTTTTAATTATGGATTGTTAAGTACAGTCTATACATATACAGGAGAAGAAGTTAGTGGAATCCCTGAAATCCACAGAGCTTTTCTAATTTACAAAAAGATAACCAAAGGAAATCTATTTTTTATAAGATGTTATACGGCACCAGCGGAGATACTTTTTAGCGAAATAAAACCAATGATCCAAGTTGTCAAAATTGGATTAACAAGAGATATGATTATACCGGAAGATATTGATCAACAACCGGAAATACCTAAAATTGAGTTACCAAGTTTTTACGCAAATAAAAGGATAATTGGATTATCAACGATTATTCAAGAATTAGCAAATAATTATTTACAAGGCAATGCAATTTGGAGTTATTATTCACGAGATCATCTAATGATATATGCAAATTCACGAGAAATAAGGCAAGCAGATATGAATGAAGTCCAGAAATGGATATTGTCCCTAATAAAACCAGAAGATATGCCCACAACACGAGCCATTAAAAGAGGATTTATTTCTGAGGACTTATTGACAAGATATTGCAAGTTAATCGGACATAAATACCCAGAACATATATGTTCGAAATGCAACGAAGGAGATAAAACCATACCAGACGTTTTATTCGAATAAAGCAAAAGAAGATGACAAGAAAGAGAAGATAGTCTTTTCTTGATTATACGTATTTACTATGAATAAATAAATACTATGGTAGTCATCTCTGAAAGGTCTTTGTTATGGAACTATTCTGCAAAAAAGTAAGCCCAGACTATGCCATCCTAAAGTGGAAACCGGTAGGCAGACGGCCGTTTTGGGGGAGTACACAAGAGTTGAGGCGCTGTTAGGGTAACTTGATTAAAGAAGAAAGCCATAATACTGACTAATACGAGATGAATATTATGCTATTATTATTCATAATAGATACATATAACCTAGGAAAGGATTAGACGGAATAAACTGTTAAGTGAAAATAAATTGAATTGAAATTAATATGCCTACATACTTGCTAGATAATGATGATAATTATATGATGCTATTATTTTATATATTGAAAGATATTGATGTTGATACTCGTATGATAATTTATGATAAGTTAATTATGCATGAAATAATCGAAACTATGACTATAGGTTGGTCTGAGCTGATAATTTACGATGACAATGATTTAGATTACTTATTTGATGATTTAGAACTATATAGAGATCAATGATCAATTTTAGATATTTGAGGTTATGGAAAGAAACTAAAGAAAAGATAGATCTTGAAGAAAGATTACTATTTGAAAACGTAAATAAATATATATATCTTCGAAAAGAAGAATATCTAGAATACATAGAAACAAATGCAAAAGAAATACAGAGTTTAAATATGTTAAAAAAAGAATATTATGATAAAATATTCTCTTAATACTTAAAATGGATCAAAGGATAGATAAACAACTTATAATTGAAGAAATAAATAGATTACAATATAGGCACGATTTTATGAAAGAACAACTAATTGTAAATATAGTTGCAGGAGTATGTAAAAAATCAATTTTAATACAAAAGAAACATATATTTGATTTAAAACTAAAAATAGACTGTTTAGAATATAAACTACAACATAATCTAATTTATAACAATAGTAATAATGAATAAAGAAGAATTTAAAGTTGACGAAAAAACCTATGAGAATTACGAAGGATTAACTATAAAAATAGTTTTTTCAAATCTAGGTAGAAGGTATAAAAAAATAGGAGATAAATTATATCTAATGTTAGAAAAAGAATCTGCAAAACTAGAAGATAGCTTAACAGCTATGATACGAATAACAAAAGAAAATGATGATATAGATAAAGCTAAAGAAATCGATAAAATAAGAACAGAAGCAACGCAAGAAATTAAGAAAATTGAAGAAATTAAAAATACTAAAATCGAAGAATTAGAAAAAGAATTAGCTTATTTAAAATTACTAGTTGAAGAAAAACAAAGAGAAAAGCTAGCTAAGGAAATAAATGAAATGAAACAAATACTTATTGAAACTGAAAATCTTGAAAATCTTGAAATTAATAATATAAATGAAATAAACGAAATAAATGAAAATGAATCTGATAAGTCAGAAAATTCCGAAACTAGTGATATTAGTGAAACATATACTGAAATTCTAAAACAAACAAATAATTTAAAATTGGAAATTAATACTAATAATGTAGATAAACCAGAAACATCTAGAGTTAAAACTCCAGATCATAGCCCTAGAAGAAATCCTAAAATAACTACCCCAATCTATTACACTGAAAGTTATGAAAATTCCGACCGAACTAATGCTATATGGAATAGTAGATTAAACACAAAATGGAAACCTAAGAAAATGATCGAACAAACTAACTTTTTAGATTTAGACTGTGTAACAGATATTAATAAAATAATCCTTTTATGGATAGGAAATTTATCAAAACAATTAATAGATAATAAAATTTCAATAAAAGAAACACCTGGATATATAGAAAGAACCTTAATAGGAACAACAAAATTATGGATAGAAAATTTACCAAATGAAAGTAAAGCAGCTTTAAGAAGCGATAAAAAACTAGATGGTTCATTAACAACATCTAATATAGAAATTCTAGAAAACTACGATTTAGCATTAAGAAATGAATTCGGAAGTATAACTTCTGATGTAAAAGAACAAACTAAACTAAAAATAATAAATAGACAACTAATGGCAAAATTATCTATACATAATATGTGTTATATCGAAGAATATACTTGCGCATTTAAGGAGTATTATTACAAAGCTCAATATAATATAACTGAAGCAGAAGAAGTAAAAAATCTATATTTTACAAAATTACCAGAACCTTTTAGTACAAATATAATAAAAGACTGGAATAATAGTGAAACTACTAATACTTTAGGAGCTAGAATAAACTTTCTACATCAATGGTTTATACAGCTATGTGAAACACAAAAAGAAAAATTAACAATGGAAAAAGTATTACTAAAAAATCTAGACTGTTGTACATATGTAACAGCACCACAATTTTGTTATAAAGATAAAAGTTATAAAACACATCGAAGAAATAAAAAATATCGGAAAAGAAGAACAAAATATAAGTATAAAAAACCAAGAAAACGTTATTATATAAAAGATAATAAACAAAAACGTCTATCTAAACCAAAGAAAGCTATATCAAATTGTAATTGCTACAATTGTGGTAAACTAGGACATTTAGCTAAAGATTGCAAATTACCTAGAAATATAAAAAAGAAGCAAATTGCAGAATTCATACTAAATGATTATAAATATAAGCAAATAGATTATTTAGACTATGAGTTAGATGATAACGATAGCATCTATGAATTTTTAGATACAGAAATAAATGACTATTCAGAAATAGAAAATGATTATGAAACAGAATTAGAAAATCAATCAGAATGACTGAGAAAAATATAAATATCATTTCAACTGAAGAATATAACGATGAAGAATCAGTAGAACAAAAGATAATATTTGACAATAATGTTTTTCAGGAAATAAGAAACAAAGAATTAGACTTGAGTGTAGAAAAAGTACTAAAAATACCTTTATTAAATCAATTCTTAAAACGAAGTAAGGAAGAATACTACGTAGTTAGTCAAAAGGAACACATTATAGATTGTAAATATACTAAAGGAAAAGCGCAAACCGATATAGCCCGGCATTTTTTGGTATCAGAGCCGAGTATTGAGACTGCGGTCCAGTACGGAGCTTTGGCTCAGCACTGCGTTGGCTCCCTTCGGGTTAAAGCCTTAACGAGTGGCTCGTGCGGGAGTAAACCTGTTCAGTACAGCAAACCTGGCTGAGCCTGTATAGCCCGTCATTTCTATCTTTCGTGTTAGCCACCATTTTACCTGCGTATTATCTACTCTAACAATAAATTTGTTATACACAATATAATGTTCAAAAGCTAATAAACATTTATATAGTGCTAATAGCTCTTTTCTATTAATTTCCCATTTTGTTTGGGGTTCAGTATATGATCCTGAATGATATCTACAATGGTATTCAATTTTTTCATCTTTATATTTATATTTTAATAGTCCACCATAACTATGTTCACTTGAATCCGTTTCAACGATATAAGTAAATATTCTTTTTTCATCTGGGAAGTTAAGTTTTGGTAAATTCTTACATAATAGCTTAATATTCCTTATATTTTCATTATCTTTTTTATCGAAATGATATTCGACGTCCTTTTTTAGTTTCTTATGTAAAGGTTTTAAATATTCTGCTAATTTAGGTATATATTCTCTTACTTGATTTACTAATCCTAGAAAGGATTGTAATTTCTTTTTCGTATCTATATTTTCATCTAAATTAATGATTTTTTGTACTAAATGAGTCTGCATTTTTATACCTGTTTTATCTATTTGTATTCCTAGAAATTCTATTTGAGATTTCATTATTTCTACTTTTCTTTTATTCAAACTAATACCTGACTGCTTAATTATATGAATAAATTTTTCTAGTAATTTTATATGTTCTTCTTGTGTTTTAGAATATAATAATATATCATCAATATATATAATGCAATTTTCTAATTGACTAAAATAGTTATCCATAAAACATTGATATCTTCCTGGTGCATTTTTGTAACCAAATGGTAATACGTTCCATTCATAATATCCTTGTGGTACAGTAAAAGCGGTTAACTGTTTTGATTTATCTTCAAGTTTTAAATGGTAAAAACCCGATTTACAATCGAATTTACTAAAGTAGTTATAGCCTTGTATTTGTCTTATTTTTAATATTTTGTTTGGTATAGGATAATTATATGTTTTTGTTTTAGCATTTAAGTTTCTATAGTCTATAACCAGTCTACTTTTGCCTCGTTTTTGTTCATTATAATTATTAACAATAAATGCTGGACTACAATGTTTACTGTTGGTTTCTTGTATATAATTATTTTTTAATAGTTCTTCTATATGGATTTTAAATTCATTAAGATCATCAAAATTATATCTTAAAGGTTTTTGCAATATTATACTATTTTCATCTATTAATTCTATTTTTACAGTGGTTTTATGTTTTTCCCATCCTTTTAAGGGATTATCATTGTATAAGGATTCTAATTGATCAGTTATTAGTTTAAGTTTATCTATTGTGAATATAATAATTTCAAAGTGATTAATATCTTTTATATTTTCCATTTCTTGATTTATTTTTTCATTTCCTTTAATCCATTCTTTAGGTTTTCTATGTTTATTGTTAACTCTTTTTGCTCCTATTTTATAACCACATGGTGTTGTAAACCACCAATGCGTTTTGGTTATTATATGGGGGTATAGTTTTTCTAAGAAAGGCATTCCTAGTAATATATCTTTTGTTTTACAATCAAAACAATATATAGTTTCTATTGTTAAGATTTTATCCCAAATTTGTATTTTAACATTTTTAGCTTTGTAAGTAATCATGCTACTTTCATTATTAAATCCTGTTACTATCATAGGTGTTTGTAATTTTTCCCATTTATCTTCTGGTAAACAATTATATTTGCATATATTTGTTTCTGCTCCTGTATCTATCATAGGTGTATAATATCTATTATAATATCCTTCTACGATAATTTTCGCAAGTATATATATTTTCATTTTATTCTTTGTATAATAATTTTCTTGTTTTGACAAGTAAGTATTAATTTACTGTCTTCTATTTTATATGGTATAAATTGTTCTAACCATTTTAACCCTAAGGTTATATCATGTTCACTTTGGTAAATTTTAAATGTTATAGTAAAGTTTAAACCTCCTATTATAATATCTTTTTTAACTGATTCATTACAAATTATTATTTCAGTAGGTAATCCAGGGCAAATGTGTCCTGTCTTAGTAAGTTCATTTTCTGGAACTAATTCTTTATTTATATAATTTTCCTCTTCTCCAGTATTTATTAATATTTTATATTTTTTATCATCAGTAATACCTGCTATAAAGTAGTAATTTATTAATTCATCGTCTGTATATTGTATTTCAGGGAAATTATATTTTCTTTTTGAAGTGCTAGCTCGTGATGAGGTAGCTCTAGATAGTTTAGGGGTATTTACTCTTTCTTGTATTATCTGTAAATCATCATTTACGTTCATTGCATTATAACTATAGTCATTGTTATCTATAATTGTAAGTATTTGATCAAAAGGATTGTCTATTTTTATTCTGTCTATTTTATTTTTAGCAATAACCTTATGTTTTGTTGTTAATATATATAGATTTTTACATCTTACTGTAAATATTTTACTTCCATGTTGATAATTTCCAATATAACATTAATGATTTGTCTATATTTTTATCTGTTAATGCTATAGAATAATTAGCACTTATTATAAATTTAAATTTTTGGTATATTAGATTTCCTTTTATAGCACTTATTATACTTTTTTCTATAGGATGTATAATTCTATCATCTGCTAAGTATAGCTCTATTGGTGTATCTATTCCTTCTCGAAAACAAGCTTTTAATAATATCTCTGTTCCTCCTAAATGTACATATTTGATAGGGGCTTTAGATTTTATTTGTTGTATCTCTTGATTAATTACTCTTTTATTGAGTATAGGGATTTGTGCTTTTCCTTTAGTATATTTACAATCTATAATGTGTTCCTTTTGACTAACTACGTAGTATTCTTCCTTACTTCGTTTAAAGAATTGATTTAATAAAGGTATTTTTAGTACTTTTTCTACACTCAAGTCTAATTCTTTGTTTCTTATTTCCTGAAAAACATTATTGTCAAATATTATCTTTTGTTCTACTGATTCTTCATCGTTATATTCTTCAGTTGAAATGATATTTATATTTTTCTCAGTCATTCTGATTGATTTTCTAATTCTGTTTCATAATCATTTTCTATTTCTGAATAGTCATTTATTTCTGTATCTAAAAATTCATAGATGCTATCGTTATCATCTAACTCATAGTCTAAATAATCTATTTGCTTATATTTATAATCATTTAGTATGAATTCTGCAATTTGCTTCTTTTTTATATTTCTAGGTAATTTGCAATCTTTAGCTAAATGTCCTAGTTTACCACAATTGTAGCAATTACAATTTGATATAGCTTTCTTTGGTTTAGATAGACGTTTTTGTTTATTATCTTTTATATAATAACGTTTTCTTGGTTTTTTATACTTATATTTTGTTCTTCTTTTCCGATATTTTTTATTTCTTCGATGTGTTTTATAACTTTTATCTTTATAACCAAATTGTGGTGCTGTTACATATGTACAACAGTCTAGATTTTTTAGTAATACTTTTTCCATTGTTAATTTTTCTTTTTGTGTTTCACATAGCTGTATAAACCATTGATGTAGAAAGTTTATTCTAGCTCCTAAAGTATTAGTAGTTTCACTATTATTCCAGTCTTTTATTATATTTGTACTAAAAGGTTCTGGTAATTTTGTAAAATATAGATTTTTTACTTCTTCTGCTTCAGTTATATTATATTGAGCTTTGTAATAATACTCCTTAAATGCGCAAGTATATTCTTCGATATAACACATATTATATATAGATAATTTTGCCATTAATTGTCTATTTATTATTTTTAGTTTAGTTTGTTCTTTTACATCAGAAGTTATACTTCCGAATTCATTTCTTAATGCTAAATCGTATTTTTCTAGAATTTCTATATTAGATGTTGTTAATGAACCATCTAGTTTTTTATCGCTTCTTAAAGCTGCTTTACTTTCATTTGGTAAATTTTCTATCCATAATTTTGTTGTTCCTATTAAGGTTCTTTCTATATATCCAGGTGTTTCTTTTATTGAAATTTTATTATCTATTAATTGTTTTGATAAATTTCCTATCCATAAAAGGATTATTTTATTAATATCTGTTACACAGTCTAAATCTAAAAAGTTAGTTTGTTCGATCATTTTCTTAGGTTTCCATTTTGTGTTTAATCTACTATTCCATATAGCATTAGTTCGGTCGGAATTTTCATAACTTTCAGTGTAATAGATTGGGGTAGTTATTTTAGGATTTCTTCTAGGGCTATCATCTGGAGTTTTAACTCTAGATGTTTCTGGTTTATCTACATTATTAGTATTAATTTCCAATTTTAAATTATAAATAAAAAATGAACCAAAGTGAAAATAAGTCATCATCAACAAATGAAGATGAACAACAAGAAGAAAGTGGATGGACAACTTATTTGGAGGATTTTTCATTAATGAATAATCAAAGGGAAAATTATGATGACGATGATAATGATAATTTTAGCCCTAATAATTATTCTTTATTATCTGATGCTGCTTCTAATATTGCTCCATGGAATAACAATAATTATTGTAATATAAATTACAATAAATTAGTTATGAATGATGAATACTCTCCAAAGAAGTTGAATTTGAAGAAATTACCAAGAAACAAGAAAATCAATGATCCTGATTTGGAAGACACTGCTAGCTCACCTGTCAATAGTCCTAAGGTAAGCAAGATGGAGATCAATTACAGAAGAACAAAAAATAGCACTGGAAATTTTATGGGAAATGAAAGTAGCTCAAGACAATTTCAAGAAGTGCACAAAGTGGAAAGAGGCTATACAGATTTGAAGAAGAAAGGACTTTGTCTTGTGCCTTTATCTATGTTAGTCAACTACCATGGTTGATTTTTCCTCTCTTTTATTCCTCTCCATGTAAATAAAAATCTTGCTTTTATTTTTTAAAGTATATAAAAGATCATTATGTAAAAAAAAAAAATTTAAATTTTGCAACGGATGGCCATGATGGGCCGTTGCACCCGTGACGCCCCGTCACAAGTCAGGCGTCGCAGCCAAGTCCCTGTGCGCAGATTTTCTGCCAAGTCAGGGGTGAATTGGTAAATTCACCCCACTTCCAAATAATAGTTTAGACGGTTTATTAAGGGTCTTATGCGTATTTTAGATGAGTATATAAGTGTTTAACACTTAGAATAATTCATTCTTCTAAAAATCAAAACCCAAAGTCTCTTAGAAATCCCAAAACCTCCATTGAAGACTCCATTGAAGAGGCAGCTTGGTGAGGGGTTCTTGAGTGGATATTCTTCATCAAAGTGAAGAATTATCATCCTTGAGGTATGGATTTTGATCCTTGAAACTTATTTCATCAAGGAGCCCAATCCTCAAAGTGTTTTACAAAGTTTTCTAAAGTGAATTGTCCAATTTCGGGATTCTACCATGGGTTGTTGCATAAATGATTTCTAAACATTGAATTATGATCTAATTGATATTGTATTGATTATTTCAACATAAATTACCTATGAACCCATGTGAATTGATGAACCCTAGTTTTGACTACTTTTTGGGTTACTTGATCTTAAGCTTATATTGCTGAATTGTTGTGTAGTTTCTTATGGGCTTTCTAATGATATAAGAATTGTGTTCAATTGATATATAATTGATATTATATTGTTAAACCTAGATTGATGTAGATTCATTGAGATTTATGGTTATTGCTTTGAATTGTTGTTCATGGCCATAGGTATGGGCCTTGTGATGTTGAATTGGTTGAATTGGCATTGGATTGAAGTATGGATATGGGTATGAAGGTATGCTTCCCCGTTTTCCTTAATTTGATATTAATTATACTTCGATTCTATTGTGATTGATATGGTCCACTTATGGTGGCGGTGTTATGTGTTTTACTTGCAATTGATGTGGACTTGTCGGCGTTACTTTATGCAATATTATGAGCATGGCCTTCTTGGCAATTACTTGAAGTTATGTGGCTATTTGTGTAGTTAATGATGTGAGTATGTCATTACTTATCTACATGTGAGGTTATATAGTCATGAATGTATTCTTCTAGTTATGTTGCCTTAAAGTGATCATGTCAGACTTTGACTTGATATTATGAATGTAGTGTTAGGTTAAGTCTTGGTTATTACTACTTGACTTTATGAGTCTATAGGGAGTATATTAATGATGTTATGATGATATATAGGATGACTTGAAGATGATAGGTTATTTTAGAAGTGTTTCTAGAATGGCTTGTATTATGGGTTAAAAGTGAAGTATGTGATGTCTTGTCTTGGTTGACTTGTATCTCTTACTTGATGTATATATGATTATGGATATGTGATGTCTTGATATAGGGTGTTATAACTCTTAGTCTTTAATAAATAAATATAGGTGAGACCTTAATGATAAGAAGGTCAAGTTTATGTGGAACCTTGAACTTAGTGGCGAGGTTATGAATTGTGAAGTATTTATCCGTAATGGTATCCTTCATGTTATGAGTGATGGAATTAGGGATGGTTGGATGCAACGGCATCATATCATACCTTAGGAAAATCGCTATGAGCTTCTTGTCGCTAAAGTGAGATATGCCCTAGTGGAACTTGCTTTGGTAGGGTGAATGTAAAGGGGGTCATGAACTAGATAAGGACCTATTTATATGAACCTTAATGTGAACTAATCTATGAGAACAAAGGCTAGCACCGAGTGAGTATGAGTAGGGTTAAGCAGATTTAGTTAAAGAACAGACTGAATGCTTAATACGCCCTTCATATTCCTTAACCATGTGCCTACATGGGATGTGTCCAAGTTCTACCATTGGCAAGTAGAACAACCTCATCGAAGTAGGATAGAACTTCGGATTCCATGTCTTTCTACCATGGTATATGTCGGTTATTGCCTATTCTCATCATGTGGAATACCTATCAGCATTACATAAGTTTATGAGGTTTAGGTGGTGGTATGGGACGCTATCTAGACATTGCACAATAGACTTTGAAGGTGTTAGGTGGAGTTCCTAGGTCTTGTCCAAAGACCATTATGTGATCCATTATGTGAGTGTCTTATGTGATGCTTTACGTGAGTGTCTTATGTGATGTATGAGTCTTAATGAACTAATGAACTAATGACCTATGTTAGTAACTATGTGAATGGTTGAGTACCTAATCTAAAGTGACTTAAGCATTCCTTAGCTAAAGTGTGAGGACGACATGTAAAGGATGGTCTCTTCATGTCTTATCTTTGGATGTCTTGAGGATGACTCTAGTTAGGGAAATTGGTTAATCTTGTTGACATGATCTAAACCTTAGGAAGTCTTAAGGACTAGTTAGGTAATCTTGGAGAGGTCATTGCACTATGGACGTATCTTCTTGATTTACTTAAGTAGGTCTTTTGATAGGCTTTGGAAAGAGAATGTCTTCTAATCTAAGTGTAG
The DNA here is from genome assembly GCA_016801875.1 of Solanum sitiens. Lineage (NCBI taxonomy): Eukaryota > Viridiplantae > Streptophyta > Magnoliopsida > Solanales > Solanaceae > Solanum > Solanum sitiens. The sequence goes on from JABWTJ010000715.1 coordinate 336,401, forward strand.
GTGTGTTTATTGAGAATGATTCTATTTGAGGTAGTCTATAGGATCTCTTGTGTGTGTGTGATAGAGATTGTATGGGTGGTCGCTCCACACTAACTCAAGTGAACCTTGGAAATCACCTTTGGTAGATGAATCTTACTTTGATGTTTATGATTGTTTTCTAAGTATGTATGTTACTCATCGTAGGTAATCTTAAGGGTCGTTTAGGCACATCTAGAGAGGGTGTGTGGGCGGTCTCTCTTTGTGTGACTTAAGTGAATCTTAGGATGACTTTAAGTGAGGGAATTACATGCTAGGAGATGTTAAAAGGGAAGATTTGTACTTCACTGTAACAATGAAGGGACATCACTGTACACTGAAGTGAACTCACGATAAAGTGAGCCTTTAAAATGTTACCTTTGATTAAATGTTACCTTATATGTTTCTTAATTGCTAAATGATGTTCTTATGTTTATACTATGATTTCTAAATGAAAAGATGCATATTACCAATAAAGTCCGTTTTCATGATTTTATGCATATAGCCATACTTAGTACATGTGGTTGTACTAATTCCATGCTTTATTTTCTATCTATAGTCCTTGGTAGGTAAGGAGCTTTGGAGAAGAAGTCTTGGGCTTAGAAGGATCGTCCGAGAAGAAGAGTTGAAGTATATGCTCATTTGACTCGAGGGCATATACATGTCGTTTTATGTTTCTTTTATGAAGTATTGTAATAAGACTATGTTATTTCTATTTTCGTATTAAAGTACTCTTGTGTCTTAAGTTGATGATATTAAGACTTAGCATTTCTATTATTTTTATATGAAAGAGGTTTTTAAGACTATATTATGTTTTTGTGAAAAGTTTTATTCCGCACTATTTTTCACTATGTATATGCGATGAATGATATGACTGAGGCTTGTCTTAGAACTCTGAGAGTTCGACGACGCCGGTCGCAATCCAATATTGCACCCTATCTTCTAGGGTATGATCACTGGTTGTGACACTTATAGTACTAAGATTAGTGTTTATCATTGATGCCCTAGGGTTTAGAGTCAGTAAATGGTGCTAAGACTGTTGTATCTCCCAATACATTAATATTGGTGGCGTTAGTGGTTGGCGCACTAAATGAGACCTCAAGAATACCCTCAGAAGTTGGTCGCGTAGTAGTTATATTTTGAGACTCCATCACAACATCAAATCCACTCAATAAGTTAGTAGCCGACTCCTCCTTCTCCAATTCCACAATATCTTAAACTAAAATTTTCATTGTTGTCCTCTCATTTATATGTAGGAGATCAAAATCCCAAAGGTAAAAGAAGGATTGTATTGCAGTCTTTAATGCAGAATCTATTGAGTTCATAGGTGTTGTTTCATTTCTAAAGTTTATTTGCTGAAGTCCATATAAATCTCCATTTTCTCTTTTTCTCTTGCCATAAGATTTTACGAAATTATAAGGATAAAAAAGGTTAAGGACAATGAACTTGAAAAAGCAACAATAATAATACCATTATATAGAGAAACTATATGGTTCATTGTGACTTCCTTAACTTTTCTTACCAATATTTGAAGGTATGTCATGTTCACATATGTAGTGAGTGTCTCGCCGATTTCTAATGTAAAACCTCTTGAATGATTCAGTACATGTTCCAACTATATAGTGTTTTATCAACTTGTTAACTCGAATACATAGTTTACGTCTCGGTTTCACGTGTAAATTTAATTCTTTTAACAAACATGCATTGTTAGAGTCAATCTCATCAATTATTGTAATATAATTTTCTTGAGTTAACCTGCAATATTTCTTTACTATGGCTTAATTTTCTCTTTGTTTCAAGAACATCCCTATATAAAAGAAAATTATACACCTCAATCAAAGATTGGAACTTTTTGTTTGTGTGCAGATGATTGTAGACTTGTTTGCCAACAATTATTAATTATTTATTTTGTTAGGAAATAAGATGTATAGAAAAAAGGAGTGATATGAATAATCGATAAAGGAATCTACAAACACAATAAATGACACACAATGTAACGTGGAAACCCATGTCGGGAAAAACCACGGGCAACGACCAGCAAATTCACTATGTTGAAGGTAGAGTACAATCTCAAGTTCTATAGAACTCAAGAATAAAGAAAAGAAGAAAAATATAACTCAATTCTTTTTGTTTCTTTGCCACAAAAAAGATAGAAAAATGTCAGAAAATAGGCTCCACTATCTAGTACAATGATGTAGAAAATGCCCATGAAAAATAGGCTCCACTTCCAGTGAAAACAAGTGCCTATTTACTGCACCATAATTCCATGATCTGTCATCTTTCCTGAAATTGCGGAAGTCTCAAGACAAGCTGAAACATGTTGACATGAGTAGGAAAACTCATCAGGAAAAAGAATTTGAGGCATCTCTAACAATATCCACCTTGGCTCAAATTTATTAGATGATCATCATTTTTACCATAAAATCCTCGAAGGGCAATCAAGCGTTGTAAACACCAGCTAAGTTCAAAAATGCTTGAACTTAGCAATGGGAAGTGGCTTAGTAAGCATATCTGCAGGATTTTCTGTAGTGTGAATTTTCTTGACTACAATCTCTCCCTTAGTCATTGTGTCTCTGATATAATAATATTTCACACAAATATGCTTAGTCTTGGAATGATATGCATCATTTTTCGTTAGATGTTTTGCACTCTAACTATATGAAAACATAACACTAGTATCTTCTAGAACACTAAGCTCAAGAATAAGACCACACAACCATGTAGCCTTCTTCACACCTTCAATAGCTGCGACATATTCCGCTTCTGTAGTGGATAGACCAGCAATTGATTGCAAAGATGCTTTCCAACTAATAAAACCTGAACGTAAAGTGAAGATATATCCGGACAGAGATCTGCGTCTATCAAGATCACCACTGTAATAAGAATAAACAAACCCAACAACATCATTAGATATCACCTTGTTCCTATCAAAAGCTAAGCCATGATTAATTGTACCTTTCAAGTATCGAATAATCCATTTCACCACATCCCAATGATACTTGTCAAGATTATGCATATACCGACTCACCATACTCATTGCATATGCAAGATCGGGTCTAATGCAAACCATGGCATACATAAGACTACCAAGTGCACTAGAGTAGAGAATGTTAGACATAATTTTAGGTTCTTCATATGTTTTTGAACAAAATTAAGAAGATATCTTGAAGTGAGCTGCTAGAGAAGTTGAGACAGGCTTGCTCTTACTCTTGTTAAAATTGTCAAGGATCTTCTCAGTGTATTTTTTCTAAAATAAGTATAACTTTCTAGCTTGTCGTTCTCTATGAATCTCCATTCCCACAATCTTCTCTTCTGAACCAAGGTTGTTCATCTCAAACTCATTATTAAGTTAATACATTAACTTGTTGATCAAAGACATGTATTTTGAAGCAATCAGCATGTCATCCATATATAAGAACAAGTAAATTAATGAACCATTTGAAAATTGTTGAAAGTACACACAATTATCATATTGACTTCTCGTGTAGCCTTGATTAACCTCAAAAGTTTCAAATCATTTGTACAATTGCCTAGGTTCTTGTTTAGGTCCATACAAGGACCTTTTCAAATGACAAACACATGGTTCATTTCCATGAACAACAAAATCCTCAGGTAGCTTCATATAAATTTCTTCCTCCAAATCTCTATGTAGAGAAGAAGTTTTAGCATCTAATTGCTCCAATTGCAAATCAAATAGTGCAACAAAGGCAAGAAGTAATCTGATTGAAGAATGACGAACTACTGGAGAGAAAATCCTTGGATAACTAAACGACCTTTCGATCTTGAATCTTCAACCCCAAGAATTCCATATTTTTCTTTTGTAGATCCATTTGCATCTTAGTGCACGACTACCTTTAGGAATTTCACATAAATCCCATGTCCCATTCTTATGCAGACTTTCAATTTCTTCGTGCATTGCTATCAGCCAATGAGATAAATTAGAACTAGTTATTGCCTCTAAAAATGAAGAAGGTTCAACTCCTTTTGATATCTCTTGTGCAACTGTTAGTGCATAGACAATTAGATCATTATTATAACCATATGTGATAGATTTTCTAATAACTCTCCTTAGTTTAATATGAGCAATCGAAGAATCATCAACAGACTTTGGCTCAACGGGGCAGGTGGTACTGGAAACTTGTTCATCAACACAACCATCACTGTCTGACTATGGAACGGTAGAAGAGATAGGGTAAATCTTATGATATTCAATTCTCATTTCTAACTCCGCCTTCTAATTGATACTTTGTTGATCAGAAGATAATACAAAATGCTCTTTCTTAGACACAACAATGCATTTTGATTAAAAGTTATGTCTCTACTCAAAATGATTTTTCACAAGTTCCGGCATCATAAACGATACCCTTTTGACTTAGAATCATAGCGAAGAAATAAGAATTTAATAGCCCTGGGTGCTATCTTTCCATCATTAACATGGGCAAAAGCAGGGCATCCAATTACTTTTAACTTTGAGAAATTTTTAGGATTACCTGACCAAACTTCTTCTCAAATTTTGAGTTAATGGATGAGTATGGAGATAGTTTGACAAGATAACAAGCTGTAGAAATAGCCTCATCCCAAAAATCACGACAATGACACAATCCTGCATTTGAGAGAATATAACGAGCACTCTCAAAAAGATTCTTATTAATACGTTCTGCAACTCCATTTTGTTATGGCTTCCCAACAAGAGCCTTTTGTCTAGCAATACCATGGCTTGTGCAGATATCATTGAAATTTGACTCGCAAAACTCCAAACCATTTTCAGTGCGGAGTTTTTTATCTTCTTCCAGTTTGGTTCTCAACATGAGCCTTGAAGTTTTTAACTTAAGAAAAATCTTCATTCTTATGTCTCAAGAAATAAACCCAAACTTTGTTAGAAAATAATCAGTAATGGTCATCATGTAGCATTATCCTCCAAGAGATGGAACCTTTGAAGACCCCACAAATTTGAATGAATATAATCAAGAATACCAATTGTACGATGTGTAGCTGCTGAAAAACTCACTCTCTTTTGTTTTTCGAATATGCAATGTTCACAGAAACCCAATCTGCCTATTCCTTGATGTAACGACCTGCTTAGTCATTTTGAGCAGCAAATTTTATTTCTGGGAAAAACTGTCTGAGACGACGGATCCCACGATGGACCGTCATGGGCACGACGGACCGTCGAGGGTGTCTCATTCCAAAACACTTGGAATTCTTATATTTGAGTGCTGAAATCGACTCTCTGAACTCTGTGATGGACCGTCACAGACACGATGGACCGTTGTGAGGTTCCGTTTCAAAACACTTCAACTCTTGAGAATTGGGTACTGGGAGCAATTCTCTGTCCGTCGTGACGGAAGTGCAGGACGGACCGTCGTAGGCACGACGGACCGTCTCAGACTCATCAAGGAAATTGAGTCTCTGAAGGTTGTGACGAACCTGCAGGACGGACCGTCGCAGGCACGACGGGCCGTCACAGGTTGCGTAATCCCAGTCTGGGTCGGATTTCTGGGTGAGTTTTAAAGGGGCGTTTTGGACTATTCCTGCAATAATTATGAATTTCGTGGGTTAATGTTAATAACTCAAATTCTTTGGGGTGTAAAGGAGATAACCTTGAGTTAATTAGTGGGTTAATTCCTCATCTTTTATACTTAATTATGTGCTAATTAGGGTAAAAGAAAGAGGGTTTTGGAGAAGAAAAATAGAAAGAACAAGGAGAGAGAGGAACGATCGATAGAGAGAGACAAACGAAGAGGAAACAAAAAGCTTTGAGAGATTTCTTGCTTGATCACGAATCCTCGGTGAAGGTAGGTTATGGTTTTTGATACTATTCGTAGTAAACTCTTAATAGCGAATGATATGTATTGGTAGTATTGTAAACCCTTCTATATGCTTAATTGTATGCTTGCATGAATGTGATTATGTGATTGTGATAAAATAAGCATAATGAAGCTTTTGAATCCAAAATCTTGAAGAAACCCTAATTCACCTTGTTATTGATGATGCCTTGGTATAAAAGAAGGCTTGATGAACTAAAGTAATGAGATTGATGATGCCTTGGTATAAGAGAACGCTTGATGAATTGATAGAATAATGTTAGTGGATCGGAGTGTCACGTTCCGACACATAGTATTAAGGGATCGGGTGTCACGAACCGACACGTAGAATTAGGGGATCGGAGTGTCACGTACCGACACATAGTATTAGGGGATCGGGTGTCACGAACCGACACGTAGAATTAGGGGATCGGAGTGTCACGTTCCGACACATAGTATTAAGGGATCGGGTGTCACGAACCGACACGTAGAATTAGGGAATCGGAGTGTCACGTTCTGACACATAGTAGTAGGGGATCGGAGTGTCACGTACCGACACAAGAGGAAGAAAGATAATGAATCTTGAGAGATGTTTATATACTCAATTTAATGAACCTAATTTCCCAAATGAGTGTGGTATTGAGGCTTGAGTCCTCATGGATGAACTTGGTAGTACTTATTGATGATTATAGTACTTGTTGCTACATGTTGAGTATTGTAGTTGATTTATGATATGAACTGATATATACTGTTTTCTATTTTGAGTTGGCCGATGATACCTACTCAGTACTTGTGTTTGTACTGACCCCCTACTTGTTGTTTCTTTCTTTGTTATTTGGGGAATGCAGCAAACGTACCGTCGTCTTCAACTCAGCAGCAATTCTAGCCAGTCTTCACTACACCGGATTTCAGGGTGAGCTAATGCTTCTAGCTTGGACTGGATCTTCTCTTCAATGTCTTGATGCCTTGAACTTCCGGCATGGACTAGCCTTTTATTTATTTTAGCTTCTTAGATACTTCTAGATTTGTAACTTGAGGATAGATGTTCTTGTGATGATGACTTCCAGATTTGGGGATAATGAGTTTTAAGTCTTCCGCTTTGTATTTTTGTTCAATATGTTGGAGTTTTAGATTGGTTGGTTCGCTCACATAGTAGGATAAGTGTGGGTGCCACTCGCGGCTAGATTTTGGGTCGTGACAGAAATCCTAAAACAACTACCCCAATTTATTATACAGAAAGTTATGAAAATTCCGATCGCACTAATGCCATATGGAATAGTAGATTAAATACAAAATGGAAACCTAAGAAAATAATCGAACAAACTAACTTTTTAGATTTAGATTGTGTAACAGATATTAATAAAATAATCCTTTTATGGATAGGTAATTTATCAAAACAATTGATTGATAATAAAATTACAATAAAAGAAACACCTGGATATATAGAAAGAACCTTAATAGGAACAACAAAACTATGGATAGAAAATTTACCAAATGAAAGTAAAGCAGCTTTAAGAAGTGACAAAAAACTAGATGGTTCATTAACCACATCTAATATAGAAATTCTAGAAAAATACGAATTAGCATTAAGAAATGAATTTGGAAGTATGACTTCCGATATAAAAGAACAAAATAAACTTAAGCTAATAAATAGACAATTAATGGCAAAATTATCTATATATAATATGTGTTATATAGAAGAATATACTTGTGCCTTTAAAGAATATTATTACAAAGCTCAATATAATATAAATGAAGCAGAAGAAATAAAAAATCTATATTTTACAAAATTACCAGAACCTTTTAGTACAAATATAATAAAAGACTGGAATAATAGTGAAACTACAAATACTTTAGGAGCTAGAATAAACTTTTTACATCAATGGTTTATACAACTATGTGAAACACAAAAAGAAAAATTAACAATGGAAAAAGTATTACTAAAGAATCTAGACTGTTGTACATATATAACAGCACCGCAATTTGGTTATAAAGATAAAAGTTATAAAACAAACCGTAGAAATAAAAAATATCGAAAAAGAAGAACAAAATATAAGTATAGAAAGCCAAGAAAACGTTATTATATAAAAGATAATAAACAAAAACGTCTATCTAAACCAAAGAAAACTATATCAAATTGTAATTGCTACAATTGTGGTAAACTAGGACATTTAGCTAAAGATTGCAAATTACCTAGAAATATAAAGAAGAAGCAAATTGCAGAATTTATACTAAATGATTATAAATATAAGCAAATAGATTATTTAGATTATGATTTAGATGATAATGATAGTATCTATGAATTTCTAGATACAGAAATAAATAATTATTCAGAAATAGAAACTGTTTATGAAACAGAATCAGATAATGAATCAGATAAAGAAAATGACTGAGGAAAATATAAAGATCATTTCAACTGAAGAATATAACGATGAAGAATCAGTAGAACAAAAGATAATATTTGACAATAATGTTTTTCAGGAAATAAGAAATAAAGAATTAGACTTGAGTGTAGAAAAAGTACTAAAAATACCTTTATTAAATCAATTCTTTAAACGAAGTAAAGAAGAATACTACGTAGTAAGTCAAAAGGAACACATTATAGATTGTAAATATACTAAAGGAAAAGCACAAATCCCAATACTCAATAAAAGAGTAATTAATCAAGAAATACAACAAATAAAATCTAAAGCCCCCATAAAATATGTACATTTAGGAGGAACAGAGATATTATTAAAAGCTTGTTTTCGAGAAGGAATAGATACACCAATAGAGCTATACCTAGCAGATGACAGAATTATACATCCTATAGAAAAGAGTATAATAAGTGCTATAAAAGGAAATCTAATATACCAAAAATTTAAATTTATAATAAGTGCTAATTATTCAATAGCCTTAACAGATAAAAATATAGACAAATCATTAATGTTATATTGGAAATTATCAGGAATTGAACTAGAACCTGGAAGTAAAATATTTACAGTAAGATGTAAAAATCTATATATATTAACAACAAAACATAAAGTTATTGCCAAAAATAAAATAGATAGAATCAAAATAGACAACCCTTTCGATCAAATACTTACAATTATTGATAACAATGATTATAGTTATAACGCAATGAGCGTAAATGATGATTTACAAATAATACAAGAAAGAGTAAATACCCCTAAACTATCTAGAGCTACCTCATCATGAGCTAGTACTTCAAAACGAAAATATGATTTCCCTGAAATACAATATACAGAAGATGAATTAATAAATTACTACTTTATAGCAGGCATAACTGATAACAAAAAATATAAAATATTAATAAATACTGGAGAAGAGGAAAATTATATAAATAAAGAATTAGTCCCAGAAGATGAACTTACAAAAACAGGACATATTTGCCCTGGATTACCTTCAGAAATTATAATTTGTAATGAATCAATCGAAAAAGAAATAATAATAGGAGGTTTAAACTTTACTATAACATTTAAAATCTATCAAAGTGAACATGATATAACCTTAGGATTAAAATGGTTAGAACAATTTATACCATATAAAATAGAAGACAGTAAATTAATACTTACTTGTCAAAATAAGAAAATTATAATCCAAAGAATAAAATGAAAATATATATACTTGCGAAAATTATCATAGAAGGATATTATAACAGATATTATACACCTATGATAGATACAGGAGCAGAAACAAATATATGTAAATACAATTGTTTACCAGAAGATAAATGGGAAAAATTACAAACACCTATGATAGTAACAGGATTTAATAATGAAAGTAGTATGATTACTTATAAAGCTAAAAATGTTAAAATACAAATTTGGGATAAAATCTTAACAATAGAAACAATATATTTTTTTGATTGTAAAACAAAAGACATATTACTAGGAATGCCTTTCTTAGAAAAACTATACCCTCATATTATAACCAAAACGCATTGGTGGTTTACAACATCATGTGGTTATAAAATAGGAGCCAAAAGAGTTAACAATAAACTAAGAAAACCTAAAGAATGGATAAAAGGAAATGAAAAAATAAACCAAGAAATGGAGAACATAAAAGATATTAATAACTTCGAAATTATTGTATTCACAATAGATAAACTTAAATTAATAACTGATCAATTAGAATCTTTATATAATAATAATCCCTTAGCAGGATGGGAAAAACATAAAACTACTATAAAGATAGAATTAATAGATGAAAATAGCATAATATTGCAAAAACCATTAAGATATAACTTTGATGACCTTAATGAATTTAAAATCCATATAGAAGAATTATTAAAAAACAATTATATACAGGAAACCAATAGTAAACATTGTAGTCCAGCATTTATTGTTAATAATCATAACGAACAAAAACGAGGAAAAAGTAGAATGGTTATAGACTATAGAAATCTAAATGCTAAAACAAAAACATATAATTACCCTATACCAAACAAAATACTAAAAATAAGACAAATACAGGGTTATAGCTACTTTAGTAAATTCGATTGTAAATCGGGTTTTTACCATTTAAAACTTGAAGATAAATCAAAACAGTTAACCGCCTTTACAGTACCGCAAGGATACTATGAATGGAATGTATTACCTTTTGGATATAAAAATGCACCAGGAAGATATCAATGTTTTATGGATAACTATTTTAGTCAATTAGAAAATTGTATTATATATATTGACGATATATTATTATATTCTAAAACACAAGAAGAACATATTAAATTGTTAGAAAAATTTATTAATATAGTTAAACAATCAGGTATTAGTTTGAATAAAAGAAAAGTAGAAATAATGCAATCTCAAATAGAATTTCTAGGAATACAAATAGATAAAACAGGTATAAAAATGCAGACTCATTTAGTACAAAAAATCATTAATTTAGATGAAAATATAGATACGAAAAAGAAATTACAATCCTTTCTAGGATTAGTAAATCAAGTAAGAGAATATATACCTAAATTAGCAGAATATTTAAAACCTTTACATAAGAAACTGAAAAAAGACGTCGAATATCATTTCGATAAAAAAGATAATGAAAATATTAAAAATATTAAACGACTATGTAAGAATCTACCAAAACTTAACTTTCCTGATGAAAAAAGGAATTTTACATATATAGTTGAAACTGATTCAAGTGAACATAGTTATGGAGGACTATTAAAATATAAATATAAGGATGAAAAGATTGAATACCATTGTAGATATCATTCAGGATCATATACTGAACCCCAAATAAAATGGGAAATTAATAGAAAAGAGCTATTAGCACTATATAAATGTTTATTAGCGTTTGAACATTATATTGTGTATAACAAATTTATTGTAAGAATAGATAACACACAGGTAAAATGGTGGCTAACACGCAAGATAGATGATTCGGTAACAACTAAAGAAATACGAAGACTAGTATTGAATATATTAAATTTTACTTTTACTATTGAAGTAATTTCTACTAATAAGAATCTTATTGCAGACTACCTCAGCAGAAACAGATACAATGAAGCAACTACTATCTATGATGACAAGCCTTTGTCAAAAGGTAGACAAAATAGATAATGAAGTAAAAATGCTTAAAGAGCAAGTTAATAGTCAGCAGCATGACTTAAAATATGCGGAGCTACGTCTTCAGGCAGACGGAAAAAAGCCAGAGATAAAAGGTGACGATGAGAAACACCATAAAACTCATAATATTAACAAATTATCTATTGCAGGAATCAGTAAAGAAGCTATGGAAAAACCAAATCCAAAAACTATAAACCTGAACAGTTTATTTAAAAAACCATTTGTACCCAAAATTCAGATAATAGAAGCATCAACCCCACAAACATCTACCTATGCAGACAGTTTGTACAAGGAAAAGAAAATATATAACCACATTTCCCAGAACTATATTGAAAATATATATCAAATAGTAACCTTTCTAAATACCAAACCCAGATCTACAACTACCAAAGAAAAAACCGAAGATTATGTAACTCAGAAGTTACAAGGTTACAATAAGTTAATTGCACAACCAAAAACTAACCCAAATTTAGTTAAAACTTGTTTTAATTATGGATTGTTAAGTACAGTCTATACATATACAGGTGAAGAAGTTAGTGGAATTCCAGAAATCCACAAAGCCTTTTTGATCTATAAAAAGATAACAAAAGGAAATCTATTTTTTATAAGATGTTATACAGCACCAGCGGAGATACTTTTTAACGAAATTAAACCAATGATCCAAGTTGTCAAAATTGGATTAACAAGAGATATGATTATACCGGAAGATATTGGTCAACAACCGGAGATACCTAAAATCGAGCTACCAAGTTTTTACGCAAATAAAAGGATAATTGGATTATCGACAGTTATCCAAGAATTAGCAAATAATTATTTACAAGGTAATGCAATTTGGAGCTACTATTCTCGAGACCATTTAATGATATATGCAAATTCACGGGAGATAAGGCAAGCAGATATGGATGAAGTCCAGAAATGGATATTGTCCTTAATAAAACCAGAAGAAATACCAACTACGCGAGCCATTAAAAGAGGATTTATTTCTGAAGACTTATTGACAAGATATTGCAAGTTAATCGGACATAAGTATCCGGAACATATTTGTTCAAAATGCAACGAAGGAGATAAAACAATACCAGATGTTCTATTCGAATAGAGACAAAAAAGATGACAGCAAAGAAGAGAAGATAAGTCAAAAGTTATTAAAGTTATTTTGTAATTGTCGGCCATATGTAGGCCATTATAGATAAACTTTACTTTTTCTTTATAGCTTTTACTTTTTTAAAGTTTGTCGGCCAATATGTAAAGATAGGCCACTAAGTCAAAAAGATATTTGTCGTGGTGTGTCGGCAGAATTATAGCCTGCCAAGTGTGATAAATAGTGTCGGCCACTGTCTTGGCCAATTATGTAAGTTTGTACTATAAATAGAGGCTTCAGACCTCAGTAATAACAACAAGCTTCCACCATCCTCTCTTCTATCCATAGTTTTGTTGTTCCTATTAAGGTTCTTTCTATATATCCAGGTGTTTCTTTTATTGTAATTTTATTATCAATCAATTGTTTTGATAAATTACCTATCCATAAAAGGATTATTTTATTAATATCTATTATACAATCTAAATCTAAAAAGTTAGTTTGTTCGATTATTTTCTTAGGTTTTCATTTTGTATTTAATCTACTATTCCATATGGCATTAGTGCGATCGGAATTTTCATAACTTTCTGTATAATAAATTGGGGTAGTTGTTTTAGGATTTCTCCTAGGGCTATGATCTGGAGTTTTAACTCTAGATGTTCCTGGTTTATTTACATTATTAGTGTTAATTTCTAATTTTAAATTATTTGTTTGTTTTAGAATTTCAGTATAGGTTTCACTAATATCACTTATATTAGAATCTTCTGATTTATCAGATTCATTCTCATTTATTTCATTTATATTATTAATTTCAAAATTTTCAGTTTCAATAAGTATTTGTTTCATTTCATTTATTTCCTTAGCTAGTTTTTCTTTTTGTTTTTCTTCAACTAGTAATTTTAAATAAGCTAATTCTTTTTCTAATTCTTCGATTTTAATATTTTTAATTTCTTCAATTTTCTTAATTTCTTGTGTTGCTTCGGTTCGTATTTTATCAATTTCTTTAGCTTTATCTATATCTTCATTTTCTTTTGTTATTCTTATCATAGCTGTTAAGCTATCTTCTAGTTTAGCAGATTCTTTTTCTAACATTAGATATAATTTATCTCCTATTTTTTTATATCTTCTACCTAAATTTGAAAAAACTATTTTTATAGTTAATCCTTCGTAATTCTCATAGGTTTTCTCGTCTACTATAAATTCTTCTTTATTCATTATTATTGTTATTATAAAATATATTATGTTGTAATTTATATTCTAAGCAGTCTATTTTTAATTTTAAATCAAATATCTGTTTCTTTTGTATTAGAATTGATTTTTTACATACTCCTGCAACTATATTTACTATTAATCGTTCTTTCATAAAATCGTGCTTATATTGTAATCTATTTATTTCTTCAATTATAAGTTGTTTATTTATCCTTTGATCCATTTTAATTTTTTAAGAGAATATTTGGTCATAATATTCCTTTTTAATTATATTTAACCTCTGTATTTCTTTTGCATTTGTTTCTATATACTCTAAAAATTCTTCTTCTCGAAGATATATATATTTATTTACGTTTTCAATTAATAATTTTTCTTCAAGATCTATCTTTTCTTTAATTTCTTTCCATAACCTCAAATATCTAAAATTGATCATTGATCTCTATATAGTTCTAAATCGTCGAATAAATCATCTAGATCATTATCATCATTAACTATCAGCTCAAACCAACCTATAGTCATAGTTTCGATTATTTATATCATAAATTATCATTCGTGTATCAACATCAATATCTTTCAATATATAAAACAATAACATCATATAATTATCATCGTTATCTAGCAAGTATGTAGGCATGTTCAATTTAATTTTATTTATTTTCACTTATTGAATTTATTCCTTCAAATTTTTTCACAGTTTATAAGTATCTATTATGAACAATAATAGTATAATATTCATCTCATATAGTGTTATTACTATGGCATTCTTCTTTGATCAGTTACCCTAACAGCGCCTCAACTCTGTGTACTCCCCTAAACGGCCGTCTGCCTACCGGTTTCCACTTTAGGATGGCATAGTCTGGGCTTACTTATTCTCAGAATAATTCCATAGGAACAAACTTTTTAAAGATGACTATTACGATATTACTAATTCATAATAAATTCTCATAATCAGGAAAAAACTATCAGGAATAAAGCAATTTAGTTACTCATAAATAATTTTAAGTATACCTGTTCTTGTAGATTACTGGTAGATGCTTTGTTTTCCATAGTTATTGATAGCTTATGTTATTATATTTTTTATGATCTTAGCTCTGATACCAAAGGGGGGGGGCGGAATGGTTGCGGAATGGTTGAGAGGGTTAATGAAGAGATGGAAGAGAGGATGGTGGAAGCTTGTTGTTATTACTGAGGTCTGAAGCCTCTATTTATAGTACAAACATACATAATTGGCCAAGACAGTGGCCGACACTATTTATCACACTTGGCAGGCTATAATTCTGCCGACACACCACGACAAATATCTTTTTGACTTAGTGGCCTATCTTTACATATTGGCCGACAAACTTTAAAAAAGTAAAAGCTATAAAGAAAAAGTAAAGTTTATCTATAATGGCCTACATATGGCCGACAATTACAAAATAACTTTAATAACTTTTGACTTATCTTCTCTTCTTTGCTGTCATCTTTTTTGTCTCTATTCGAATAGAACATCTGGTATTGTTTTATCTCCTTCGTTGCATTTTGAACAAATATGTTCCGGATACTTATGTCCGATTAACTTGCAATATCTTGTCAATAAGTCTTCAGAAATAAATCCTCTTTTAATGGCTCGCGTAGTTGGTATTTCTTCTGGTTTTATTAAGGACAATATCCATTTCTGGACTTCATCCATATCTGCTTGCCTTATCTCCCGTGAATTTGCATATATCATTAAATGGTCTCGAGAATAGTAGCTCCAAATTGCATTACCTTGTAAATAATTATTTGCTAATTCTTGGATAACTGTCGATAATCCAATTATCCTTTTATTTGCGTAAAAACTTGGTAGCTCGATTTTAGGTATCTCCGGTTGTTGACCAATATCTTCCGGTATAATCATATCTCTTGTTAATCCAATTTTGACAACTTGGATCATTGGTTTAATTTCGTTAAAAAGTATCTCCGCTGGTGCTGTATAACATCTTATAAAAAATAGATTTCCGTTTGTTATCTTTTTATAGATCAAAAAGGCTTTGTGGATTTCTGGAATTCCACTAACTTCTTCACCTGTATATGTATAGACTGTACTTAACAATCCATAATTAAAACAAGTTTTAACTAAATTTGGGTTAGTTTTTGGTTGTGCAATTAACTTATTGTAACCTTGTAACTTCTGAGTTACATAATCTTCGGTTTTTTCTTTGGTAGTTGTAGATCTGGGTTTGGTATTTAGAAAGGTTACTATTTGATATATATTTTCAATATAGTTCTGGGAAATGTGGTTATATATTTTCTTTTCCTTGTACAAACTGTCTGCATAGGTAGATGTTTGTGGGGTTGATGCTTCTATTATCTGAATTTTGGGTACAAATGGTTTTTTAAATAAACTGTTCAGGTTTATAGTTTTTGGATTTGGTTTTTCCATAGCTTCTTTACTGATTCCTGCAATAGATAATTTGTTAATATTATGAGTTTTATGGTGTTTCTCATCGTCACCTTTTATCTCTGGCTTTTTTCCGTCTGCCTGAAGACGTAGCTCCGCATATTTTAAGTCATGCTGCTGACTATTAACTTGCTCTTTAAGCATTTTTACTTCATTATCTATTTTGTCTACCTTTTGACAAAGGCTTGTCATCATAGATAGTAGTTGCTTCATTGTATCTGTTTCTGCTGAGGTAGTCTGCAATAAGATTCTTATTAGTAGAAATTACTTCAATAGTAAAAGTAAAATTTAATATATTCAATACTAGTCTTCGTATTTCTTTAGTTGTTACCGAATCATCTATCTTGCGTGTTAGCCACCATTTTACCTGTGTGTTATCTATTCTTACAATAAATTTGTTATACACAATATAATGTTCAAACGCTAATAAACATTTATATAGTGCTAATAGCTCTTTTCTATTAATTTCCCATTTTATTTGGGGTTCAGTATATGATCCTGAATGATATCTACAATGGTATTCAATCTTTTCATCCTTATATTTATATTTTAATAGTCCTCCATAACTATGTTCACTTGAATCAGTTTCAACTATATATGTAAAATTCCTTTTTTCATCAGGAAAGTTAAGTTTTGGTAGATTCTTACATAGTCGTTTAATATTTTTAATATTTTCATTATCTTTTTTATCGAAATGATATTCGACGTCTTTTTTCAGTTTCTTATGTAAAGGTTTTAAATATTCTGCTAATTTAGGTATATATTCTCTTACTTGATTTACTAATCCTAGAAAGGATTGTAATTTCTTT
The DNA here is from genome assembly GCA_016801875.1 of Solanum sitiens. Lineage (NCBI taxonomy): Eukaryota > Viridiplantae > Streptophyta > Magnoliopsida > Solanales > Solanaceae > Solanum > Solanum sitiens. The sequence goes on from JABWTJ010000715.1 coordinate 353,305, forward strand.
TTCGTATCTATATTTTCATCTAAATTAATGATTTTTTGTACTAAATGAGTCTGCATTTTTATACCTGTTTTATCTATTTGTATTCCTAGAAATTCTATTTGAGATTGCATTATTTCTACTTTTCTTTTATTCAAACTAATACCTGATTGTTTAACTATATTAATAAATTTTTCTAACAATTTAATATGTTCTTCTTGTGTTTTAGAATATAATAATATATCGTCAATATATATAATACAATTTTCTAATTGACTAAAATAGTTATCCATAAAACATTGATATCTTCCTGGTGCATTTTTATATCCAAAAGGTAATACATTCCATTCATAGTATCCTTGCGGTACTGTAAAGGCGGTTAACTGTTTTGATTTATCTTCAAGTTTTAAATGGTAAAAACCCGATTTACAATCGAATTTACTAAAGTAGCTATAACCCTGTATTTGTCTTATTTTTAGTATTTTGTTTGGTATAGGGTAATTATATGTTTTTGTTTTAGCATTTAGATTTCTATTATCTGAATTTTGGGTACAAATGGTTTTTTAAATAAACTGTTCAGGTTTATAGTTTTTGGATTTGGTTTTTCCATAGCTTCTTTACTGATTCCTGCAATAGATAATTTGTTAATATTATGAGTTTTATAGTGTTTCTCATCGTCACCTTTTATCTCTGGCTTTTTTCCGTCTGCCTGAAGACGTAGCTCCGCATATTTTAAGTCATGCTGCTGACTATTAACTTGCTCTTTAAGCATTTTTACTTCATTATCTATTTTGTCTACCTTTTGACAAAGGCTTGTCATCATAGATAGTAGTTGCTTCATTGTATCTGTTTCTGCTGAGGTAGTCTGCAATAAGATTCTTATTAGTAGAAATTACTTCAATAGTAAAAGTAAAATTTAATATATTCAATACTAGTCTTCGTATTTCTTTAGTTGTTACCGAATCATCTATCTTGCGTGTTAGCCACCATTTTACCTGTGTGTTATCTATTCTTACAATAAATTTGTTATACACAATATAATGTTCAAACGCTAATAAACATTTATATAGTGCTAATAGCTCTTTTCTATTAATTTCCCATTTTATTTGGGGTTCAGTATATGATCCTGAATGATATCTACAATGGTATTCAATCTTTTCATCCTTATATTTATATTTTAATAGTCCTCCATAACTATGTTCACTTGAATCAGTTTCAACTATATATGTAAAATTCCTTTTTTCATCAGGAAAGTTAAGTTTTGGTAGATTCTTACATAGTCGTTTAATATTTTTAATATTTTCATTATCTTTTTTATCGAAATGATATTCGACGTCTTTTTTCAGTTTCTTATGTAAAGGTTTTAAATATTCTGCTAATTTAGGTATATATTCTCTTACTTGATTTACTAATCCTAGAAAGGATTGTAATTTCTTTTTCGTATCTATATTTTCATCTAAATTAATGATTTTTTGTACTAAATGAGTCTGCATTTTTATACCTGTTTTATCTATTTGTATTCCTAGAAATTCTATTTGAGATTGCATTATTTCTACTTTTCTTTTATTCAAACTAATACCTGATTGTTTAACTATATTAATAAATTTTTCTAACAATTTAATATGTTCTTCTTGTGTTTTAGAATATAATAATATATCGTCAATATATATAATACAATTTTCTAATTGACTAAAATAGTTATCCATAAAACATTGATATCTTCCTGGTGCATTTTTATATCCAAAAGGTAATACATTCCATTCATAGTATCCTTGCGGTACTGTAAAGGCGGTTAACTATTTTGATTTATCTTCAAATAGCCTGCCAAGTGTGATAAATAGTGTCGGCCACTGTCTTGGCCAATTATGTAAGTTTGTACTATAAATAGAGGCTTCAGACCTCAGTAATAACAACAAGCTTCCACCATCCTCTCTTCCATCTCTTCATTAACCCTCTCAACCATTCCGCAACCATTCCGCCCCCCCCCTTTGGTATCAGAGCTAAGATCATAAAAAATATAATAACATAAGCTATCAATAACTATGGAAAACAAAGCATCTACCAGTAATCTACAAGAACAGGTATACTTAAAATTATTTATGAGTAACTAAATTGCTTTATTCCTGATAGTTTTTTCCTGATTATGAGAATTTATTATGAATTAGTAATATCGTAATAGTCATCTTTAAAAAGTTTGTTCCTATGGAATTATTCTGAGAATAAGTAAGCCCAGACTATGTGTCACGACCCAAAATCTAGCCGCGAGTGGCACCCACACTTATCCTACTATGTGAGCGAACCAACCAATCTAAAACTCCAACATATTGAACAAAATACAAAGCGGAAGACTTAAAACTCATTATCCCCAAATCTGGAAGTCATCATCACAAGAACATCTATCCTCAAGTTACAAATCTAGAAGTATCTAAGAAGCTAAAATAAATAAAAGGCTAGTCCATGCCGGAAGTTCAAGGCATCAAGACATTGAAGAGAAGATCCAGTCCAAGCTAGAAGCATTAGCTCACCCTGAAATCCGGTGTAGTGACGACTGGCTAGAAGTGCTGCTGAGTTGAAGACGACGGTACGTTTGCTGCATTCCCCAAATAACAAAGAAAGAAACAACAAGTAGGGGGGTCAGTACAAACACAAGTACTGAGTAGGTATCATCGGCCAACTCAAAATAGAAAACAGTATATATCAGTTCATATCATAAATCAACTACAATACTCAACATATAGTAACAAGTACTATA